>JAMXBC010000524.1:0-19813 GCA_024138005.1 Lumnitzera racemosa
TCCAATCAAGTAAAAAAGAAATCCCATAAAATATTGCCCAGTAAAACGGGCCCCAAAATTACCCCCCCCCCCCCCCCAAAAAAAAGGGCCCAAAAACAAAAGATAATTTGGAGTAAAGTTTGCTTATCTCCTACTTGACCCAACAATAATTTACTGCCACCATTGGATAGCATCTTTCACAATATGGGGAAAGACGAGACCTAAACCTAAACCCATCAACATCAACCTACCTTGCAAACCTCACCAATGAAATAAGTATCCATAGTCCCCATCCATGGGTCCCTCTGAAAATAATTAAACTGCCCATGTCCTCCACCTCCTCTACCCCTTTGTGGACCTCTAGTCCTCTACGGATTATTTTGGTCAAATACCATGAATAGTATGGGTCAAAACTATGATTATAGTTTATCAAGACGCATTATTTATAATCTTCTACTTGATCAGATTCGTCATGAATCTCTGTGCCTCCTTTATCTAATAGAACTAGTTATTGTTAAGGAGTTCAATCCAAACAAGATTTAAACGTGCAACAGTAGAGAAGGTTCTCCTACAAATAGTACAAAATTTAATTAGAAATATATTCAACTCTTCTATCTAATGGAACTACTTAATGTCAAGAAGTTCAAATCCAAACAAATTTTACACTCGGAACTGTAAGAAGGTTCTTCTACTAGTATTGGATTCAATTAGAAATCTGTGTGGTGTTTTCTTACTAAAGTATCTTTTCAAGCTCTACCATGTTGCTCATAATATAAGGAACCGGAGGTCTCTAAAATTTGGAATATTCTGGAACTTAACCTTTTGATGTTATAAAGTTTGATTCTTTGAAGTTCAAATCTGAAAAGGATATTGATCGGTTTTGCTTTAGTGGGTTTGCCCCAAACTTGGGTATGGATTGCTTCATTGGCATGAGCAAAAAGGGGTGCAGCAGTTATTGTTTGAATTTCATAGACCATTAGGGATAGCGGCCAAGACATTGGGGAAATCGGTTGCATAGAAAATCGCAAACCTTTGCTTTAGGTCAATTCCCTTTTGTGGCCCATGATCTTGAGACATGTGTGAAGGATGATTGATGGACTTGAATTGCAGTATGAGTTTGCAGATGATAAGACTTACATTATTGATTCTATTTCATTTTTCTATGGTTACATTTCAGGCGCATTGTAGTCCCATGTGGCATTCTCTTGACATGGAATAGTTATTTAATGTCAAAATGCCACGTCATTTTTAATTCTTAAAACCTATGCCTAAATAGATATTAGGGGCTTAATTGAACTATTAAACTTGAAGGGTATAATTGCACAGTTTGAATCATCAGGTGCTAATCACAAAACCAACAAAATTTCTAGGCTGGGTTATGTATTTAGCCAAAAAAAAACCTGTCCTCAGACTCGCTCTACTTAAACTTGAATGACATAAGCAGAAAATGCACTAATGATGGACAAGATTCAACCAAGTTAACAGGAATCCAAACAGGCATATATAAGAGAAACAAAAGTTGCTTTCTCGATAACATCAATAGTTTGCAAAACCTGTCCTCAGACTCGCTTCTACTTAAACTCGAATGACATAAGCAGAAAATGCACTATGATGGACAAGATTCAACCAAGTTAACAGGAATCCAAACAAGCATATTTAAGAGAAACAGAAGTTGCTTTCTCGATAACATCAATAGTTTGCAAAACCGACACTTGGAAACATTTACCTTATAAAAACAACTGGTCCCAAATGGGCAGTTACCATTCCGAATTTGAAATGCTTGCAATCAATTGACCTGCAAATGGGTGAAACAAAATACTTGAGAGAATAAAAAAGTATAAAAGGCATGCACACACAGATGCAGAGCAGTCAAAAAGAAAGGGAAAACAATCTTCTGGCTCCTGAATTCCACTGAAATATGCATAGAACTTAGATATCATTATGGTCAGCAAAATATTACTAGAAAAGAGCAACATACACTGCTTCTAAAATAAGGAAAAGATAGAATTGTTTACTTGAGTCTAGCCTTGTACTTGTCAATGATATCCTGCTTTTGCCTCTTGTGGTAAACCAGATGCTACTTGGAACAACAAAGTATGAAAGCTTCCGACATATGGGGCATGTACGTACTGCATTATTGCATCTATGCCAGAACTTGGTGCACTACTACGCCAATTCCTGATAATGTAATGCAAACGGATGATCACATTCTGATAAAATCCCAAACTTACGTTCAGCTTCTGCAGATTTGGAAAGTACACGTTCCAGGCACACGCTGCACTCTATTTCTTGACTAAGCTTCAACGCTTCAGCTTCCTTTTCTTTATCCTTGCAACTCCTGAGATGCTCCTCTCTTCTTGAGGCTTAAACGGTGAAGAGAGTGCTTCCCCTGAATTTTAAGGCAGTTTTCTCCATAATGACACTTACCAGAAGCATGAAATGAACAAATAGATTGATCAGAGTGCCGGATGGTCCTTGCCTCTAAGGCATTATCATTAAGACAGTCGTGATGATTGGAGCGTAAAGAGCTGGAATTGGAATTGCTGGCATTTGAAGAACTCCCAGATTCAAAGGCCTGGACAGCATCTGCAACCTCGAACGGCACAAATTGACAGAAGAAGATGATGCACAAGACCTCCATCTAGAAGCTTTAACATGCTCGTATCTGCATCGACTCCCATAAGAGCATAATCCTTTTGATAGAAGGTGCATATCTGCATAAAATATGAATAAAAAGCAACCCAGTAGTATTAGCAAGCAAATCGGCCGCAACTGATGACCATTACTCAATTAGAGAGTATAGAGTCGTCGAAAAAGTAGGATTACATTTTTTTCGAGGGGCTTGCCAATCATGTGAATATTCACAGTGCACCCCTTTTAAACAGTTTCCACTAGCAAAATATTTACAAAGGAGTCTGCAAGATGAGTTCAAGTCAAGTCAAGTCAAGATACACCGACCGCACAGCATTGAAATCATTAAAAACACTTAATCGATGATAGCCTGGTCTATAAGGCAAACCTGTGAATAAGTTACTACAGTAACATTAACATAGCAAACATAAAATCTACCTAATCAGAACATTGACTCAACATTAAACATAAAGGAATAAAGAGAATAAAGTAAGAACCCAAAGCCCTAGCAACGGTTTCGCACTTAAATATATCATAATTTAAATTACACAAATCTATTGTTTTGTCGAACACTAAACAACACAAGAAAACTATAAAGATTTTCGATTAAACAAACGATCGATGACTCCTCAAGAACAAGAACATGGTATACAAATATTGAAAGAAAACTTGTACTTAAATTTAAGAACAAAAATAAAAGAAAAGAAAAGAAAGATTACCTCTTAGACATGGTTACGAGAACGAATAATAAAGAAAGGAGGGTAAGAAGAAGATCCTTTTGATTCCCTTGAAAATGAGGAGACGATTGAAGAAGAAGAAAACTGATAAACCCCTTTTTCGATTTAATTTCCCATTTTCTTCCTTTTTTTGTCTTTATATTTTTAATTGTTTTTTTTTTTGGCGGTCGTTGTAAGGTATGACTTTTGAGAGGGCACGGCCGTTCGTTTTCGACAAAGGCCAACCCAACGCGAACAAAGCATGTGAGTCTTATCTACACGTGCACCTTCCTAATTGCTACGTCCATAAATGCCTAATTAATTGGTACGTCTGAAAGGGAGAAGCTTCATGGAAAAAAATCTTAAAATTATAGACCATTACCAAATGGACGTAAAAGAAAAACAATTTTAGTTTCATTTCAATAAAAAGGGATTGGATTAATTACCATAAAAAATTAAACTTTTTCTTTAAAATCCTTAAATGATTACCTTTATATATCTATATCTATCAATCCTTCTATATATATATATATACATTACATACATACTATTCAAATCTCATACTTTTGGTGTGGTCCTCTTTCCATCAATTATCCTTAAAAATATAAAAAATACTATTAAAATATATATAATGATAATCTAACTTAATAATATGAAAAGTAAGTGGATAATTCATTTTCTCTCTTTTATACCTTATTTATTATCTTAAATCTATCTATTTTTTAATAAATATGATCTAAATGTATTAATATTTTCATGATAATTTAACTATCATTAGCAAAAGAATATTTTCGGGAAGAGTACACCATGGCATCGTCATCACTACGCTTTGGAAATAACCTAGGTTGCGATAAAAACGTCAAAAGTGATCAAGCTAGAGGTAGCCATAAGCGTCTGGCAATCGAGGATGGAAGCAATCATTAGGATACCGATCAAGTAATGACTACAAACCTTCCAATGCGGTGTTGAACCTTATATGTTTATCAATCAAAGGACACATTATTAAACAATGTTCCTAGAGCTTATGAAAATTTTTGTTTTTGTAAACTTATTTTTTAATGGATCTATGATTCAACTAGAGTATTTCTGAACGTTTTCAAAAGATCAACTAAACTAAAAACTTAAGTTTACAATTAAAAACGAACTTACTTTTCCAATTCGAAAGTCTTTAATCGATAAAATCCGAATATGAAAAACTATGGATGCTAAAGTCACGAAGATCTTAAACCCTAAAAACAATTAAGGACTTTTAATCCTAAGCAGCTAATTGATAATTAAATTTAATAATTTCAT
Source organism: Lumnitzera racemosa (assembly GCA_024138005.1). Lineage (NCBI taxonomy): Eukaryota > Viridiplantae > Streptophyta > Magnoliopsida > Myrtales > Combretaceae > Lumnitzera > Lumnitzera racemosa. The sequence continues at coordinate 4,620 of JAMXBC010000524.1, forward strand.
TCAACTCTAGAAAATTCCATAATTTTATAAGAATTAAATCATAATCCACAAAATAATTTAAGAAGTAAATCTAAAATAATTTTTTATAAGACATTTTATTAATCTTCATGCCTAAGCCTTATATTAAATAAGTAAATCAATAATTACCTAAATGACTTATCAATTGAGAGGTTAGAGTTATTTATCAATTGATAATTTATCAAAAACTAATGATACGACACTTTCCTTATTATTTATTAACTTATACTACATATGAACAAATTATCACAAGATTTCATATACTTAACTTTAATAAATGAGATAAGACAATTTCATACATAAAAAGACCCTATTGATTGGTTCTTACAAGTTAGAAGGGGGAATGCTTTTATCGTTCATCATTAATCATTTTATCTTACACTTTACCGTTTACCTCTTAATGCTTACTTTATCAAGAGTTGCAATTGTTGGCTTTTATGCATGCTACAAGACAACACAAACAAATTTCTTGAACACACTTCCATCCTCATTTCCAACGGCACTCTTTTCCATTTGCTCTCACTTTCAACTTTTTTTCACTTCATTTTCTCTCACTTTGAAATCAACTAAAATGAGGAAACTATAAAACCCACAAATCCTATACTTTGCCGCACTTCAAACTCCAATCCTCATGGCATTCAACTCTACTTTGTATACTCCATTTTTCAACCTTCAAAGTCACTTTAAGGATCCTTATAACACTCCTTAAACCCACTTCAAAGAATCACAACTTAAGTTTCCAAAAAGGATGCAAGAAAGAGGAAGTAAATAAAGAGCTTAAGTGGAACTTTAGTGCACAATCACATATCTTTGCTTTGTAGATGGGTAAGTGTATCTTGTGTTAATAGTTTAGTATTTATGTTATGAGACTATAATTTCTTGAATATATGAGTATGATCATAAGTTGGTAAAATATCTACGACTACCATAAGAAGCAAACTCATGAAACCCTTTATGAAAGTTGAATTATGAGTATGTAAAGTTAGTGTTTTGTAGAGATACTTGTTTAACATTTTGAATGAAATATTTTAAGTTAAGAAAATCTTGAAATGAGAACTTGAGTGAAAGGGAAGCATGCTAGACGTGAGGTTTTAAAAGTCACTTGATTTTGTTTCTACTTCTATTAAGTTAAACATGCTCAAATCTACACTTAAGTAAAGGAAAAATCCATCACATGAAGTTATATGGGGAGACCAACTTTGTAAGATATGAAGTATAATATGAGAGTTATGATAAGTATAAGTTCTACTATTTTTATGTAAAGTATAAGCTAAATAATCATCTTATGGAAATGAAGTCAAGTTAAGATTTGAATACAAATAGCTTAAGTTCTGATCTAATACTTAAGGAAATGATGAAACAAGTTGGAAGCCCTCACACCAAAATTGACTAGATCTGGAACTTTGCTAAAAGATACTTAAAAACATGATAAAAGTAAGTAAACAAAGTGAAAATACAATCAAGACAAGTATGATAAGTGTATTAAGCCTAAAATTCAAAACTAAATTTAAAACTTCCAAAGCAAGCCGTAAACATCAAGTTGAAACCACCTTAAGATTTTCACTAGCAACTTGACACAACAATGAAAGTTGTTTTAAGAATCTCAAGAAGCCACAGACACTCCTTAAACCCAAAAAAATGACAATCTTTGAATTGGGTAAAAAAACAAGCCAATTTAACAACTTAAACCTACTTAAGAGCCCAAGAAGTGGTTATCAGCCTTAGGAGTGTAAATCAAAGTTGTAAATGTGACCTTAAGGAATATTTTGAGCTTAAAATGAAATACTAAGCTTAAGCCTAAAGGATTTCCTAAGTTACAAAAAAGCCCATTAACCAAACAAAGCCCAAAAGCACTCCAAATCATGAGGACCACTATTGTTCTGACCTATGGGCAGTTTTGCGTACCTCATCTCAAAAATCTACCTCACCACGTTAAAGTACATTAAAAACAATGAAGATTGACTATAAAATCATAAAAATCAGATTTAAAATGAGAGAAAATTTATATACAATTGAACTTTAATTAAAAACTAGGAAAAATACGAAAAACTAGTCAAAAGTATAACTTAAGGGGTTTTTAGCTTAGTTTATTTTCAAATCCTTATAGTATTATACTTGTGGTGTCTAGTGGACCCATCATTTGGAGACAAATTACCCTGAATACTTTGATTGACTTACATGACTAAGTGAGCAAATTTGATAACTCTTTACTTGATTTTCTTGTAGAATAGATGCATCTAAAGTTATATTATATTATATATATATATATGAATGGCGAGTTCATCCAATCACTGTAAGGTGGAATGTGTTTTATCAAATGAATCTAAAACGATCACATACTTGGTTATATATTTTTTTATAATTGTTCTTCTTTCAATCTTCTTACTTGGTTTAATCACTGGTGGGAACAATTTGGTGCTACGTCAGAAATCATTCATCAGAATGCTAGGGAAGGATTTGATACTTTCTAAATCATTATAATCTACACCTCATGAAAAGAATTTTCCAAAAGAGATGCTGCATTTTATACATCTCGGAATATCATGGGTCATGGCTTGGTGGTTCGAATACAAGACATATAGAGCATCAAACACAATTAATTTAGTCAGAATGTACAAAATCAAATGTAGGACAGCTTCAAAATGTGGAATAAGTATGAGAAAAATTCAATTTTTAATTGGATCAAAACTAATTTCGCAAAGTCACCACCGTCATCATTAGCAAATAAGAAATATCACAACAGGGGATTTTTAATATCATCACTTGCAAAGTGCAAATTCTCCAGATCAATTGAAGCAAATTCTGGAAAAAGCACTGGAACATATCAAAGAATTGGAATCAGTACAAGAATCAAGTTCAGAATCGGACCCAACATCTCACCACAGCGGGAATACCAATGAAGATGACTGCTATAGAATAAATTTAAGAGATCGTAATGGTATTACTTATATCATTTGTATCATACTGCACTGTAAAAGTAGAAATACAGTATTTTCACATGTTCTACAGTGTACAATACAATAAATCAGCCAAAAATCAATCAATCAAAGAATCTTCCATAATATTATTGTAGCAATAGTATCTTATCGGCCACAACATCACTGTAGCAACAGTATCCTATCACCATAACAGTACCTTGTCGGCCACAATAATTCAAATCCCTCTATAAATATTGACTCTCAAAATCAGGGGAAGGTATCCGAAAATCAGAAACCTTTTCTCTTCTAACTCTCTTTCTCTCCTCCGCCTCCACTTCCAGACCTCTCCTTACTCCCATATCCCTTCCATTTCTCTCCTATTTCCTCTTCTTTTTCATCCCAATTATCGATTAGATTTCCAATCAGACCTTCCTTTCTATCACCATATACCAATCATAAATCACTTTTCTGAAGCATAATTATTTGCTTCTTTCTATCAGAGGTAGGACAATATTACCTCTCGATATTTCAATATCCATTTATGCTCTTGTATTTTGTAAAAAATCTGTTTTAATCAATAAAATTTCTATTTGATTCTACTTTTGTATTACGTCTCGTGTGGGGAATCTCCAATTAAATTGGGTTGTAATTCCACGAGATTATATTTGTCTGTCATATTCTATCATATATTCTGTCTATTTATTAAAACCCATAATCGGCTGGTATTACCGCCTTTTGGAGGTCTCATATTGGATGCTTGTGGGATATGGGAAATGCATGTGTGTGGATTTATGATTGAATACTATGGCTTGCTAATCATTAATAATGGGAATTGTTTGCAATAATTCATGCGTGCGATTGTATGGAATGAAATTATCTGATCACGATGAAAAACCAAATTAATGACTTATATGATTAAGAAATTCAATAAATCATACATTTCTCATAATTACATTCAGATAACACCGACTGCCGTTTTATGTAGAAGATAGGAAGGGACTCATAGGAAGAGGGCCTCCTGTAAGATTGGGTACTAGTTATGTCATTATTTTATTGAGTCTCCATCTTAAGATGGTGTTGAGAGATACCAACTGTTGGCGAGGGGCTATGTTTTTTGGCTTCTGCTTAGGACGTGTGTTTGTGGACTTGGGGGCACCACATCGCTAAACTTGGGATTTGAAAATATGATTTGTTGTTCAGTAAAGAATATATATATATATATATGGTTTTGTTTTAATTAAGTACAATAGTAAAAATGAAATAAAAACCAAGGGCTAGAACTTAGATTTTGGTTTGGGTGCAGTTAATTATCTCTAACCCAGACTACAAAAGGCGTATTCTAAGTTGTATGTGGTTCCTAGGTCACTATACGTTGTTTAGCATACTAATTGTTCATGTATTCATATGTTTGTGCATCTAATAAATTCTACCATGCGGTATTGACGAAGATATTTATCTCACTAAGCTTAAGTTTATACTCCAATAGATTTCTTTTGTAGTAAGGAAACCTCTTCGTTCATCCAGGCTGAGAAATACTGACTGAAGTGAGTCTCATGTAAAGACAGGTTGGAGCGATCTGGGAGTGAAGGGAAGATTTTGTAATAGTTTTTGTTGATAACTATTTACCTTTATTTTTGCTCATAATATAGTTTTAAGTTTATGATGCAGTTTCCCTTACAAATTGTATTTGTTTATAATATTTTTTTGGTGTGAAACTTATCAAGTCCATACGTTTACTTAATTAATTTACATCATAGAAGTTAATTTTAGTAAATTGCTTTATATTACTTATATATGGGCCTAGTAGTAACATATAGTGGAAGGAGCCCTGTGTGTCGTATGAAAGGCCTGCGTTCAATAAGAGAGTTAATAGTATATCTTCATACAATATATGACGATCTACTACGACAACGATACTGTTGGGTCATGATAATTTCAATAGAGCAAAGATTAATTCTTAGATGGAACATGACTCTGATTTGGACAATGCTAAGGAAGAGGACGATAGATTAAATCAAGAAGTAGAATCAGGCATTTGTCATATGAATTTTTCTAGGGTTGAAAGGGATATGATTTACATGCTCCGAAGAAATGCCCTTTTTGCATAAGTGAAGGGATCAAACTTGAAATTTAAAATTCTCCAAAATAAACTATAAAAATTTTGGCGTGATCCCTAATTTTAATTAATTCATTTAAGATGGGATATAACACTATCCCATTGAATTGTCCTAAGGACTTCTAATGGATCATCTGTAATGGTCCTTAGTTTATGAATGAGTATTACCTAGTTCCTAAACAATGGGAGCTAGATTTTAGGCTGGATGTATCTAAATTTAATTCCATGGTGGTATGGGTTAGGATTTTACATCTACTTATTGAGCTCTACTCATCATTAGAATTTAAAGGATAGGAAAAAAAAAAGGCTTACTTCTTCTTTTTGATTCGATGACAATCAATATGGAAAAAGGACAAATTTGCATAAATATGTATTCAAGTAGACATGAATAAACCTCTCAATCATACTATAATAGTAAATTAAATAGCTTACAAGGTAATGTATGAAGGTCTCTTGTGTATCTTTGATAGATGCGGATGTATTAACCATTCTTGATCTTAAATGCTTGGAAATGAAGATAAGTGTACCATTAAGTAATGAATTTGTTCATCATGGTAATCATAAGGGAAATATATAGGGAAAAGTGGTAATAACATCGATAATGCGGTTAAGGAGACCACAGAGGACAGTTGATAGAAATCAAGATACTAGACCACTGGCTTGAGCCAAGGTTGATGTCTTGAAGGTTGAGAAAGCAGATCCTCTCATTTTAGCCTATAGTTATAAACAGCCAATTATTGCCCTCTTTTTTTATTTTATTTCTTAATTTAGATAAAGGGTGTTAAATTAGGAAAAAAACACAAAAAAAGAAAATAATTTAAAAAAAAGAACTTTAGAAAAATAAAAAAAGGAAAAAGCATAAAAAAAATCTAGGAAAAATATAAAAATAGGAAAAAACACAAAAAATAAGAAATTTAGAAAATACAAAAAAATGAAAAAAGTTTGGAAATTTTAGAAAATTGAAAGTCACAAAAAATAGATAAATAAAATAATAATAAAAAATTTGAAAATAGAGATTTAGGGATTTTAGAAAATAATAATTTAATAGAATAGATTTATAATTTTAAAATTTAGAAATAAGACTATAGAACTTAGACTTAGATTTGAATTTAGTCTAAAGTGACTTGGTCCATATGTGAATTTAATTGCACATATGGACATAGCACAGACCAACGGCCTAACTGATAAGCATTTAGACATATACATTGGGTTCGATTAGAGGTCTTGGGTTCAGTTAGAGATCTTGGGTTTGAATCTTGTTAGAGGCTAAATTGTCTTTTTCTTTTTCTCATAACATTCACTATACTGTTACGTGTTAGGATTTCATTAACGCTGGTGTGACATGTCGCGTGGTATGCTACGTGTCACATGAGGACATGTAGACACGCAACCATTGGACGAATTGGCTAACGTAGTACCACATCAGCACCATGTCAACCGCTTTCTCCTACCCTTTCCTTTCTTTTCCCTCTCTTTTCCCTAGCAAAGCAGTCCACTCCATTCACTTTACCTTGATTTTTTTTCCATAAATCATACACACAAGCAATAATATCTTGCTTCAATCTTGTATATATACGACCTACTTCAAATAAAGCCTTAAAACGTATTCTAGATTCAATTATTTAGGTAGCAAAAATTAAGCTTTAAGTTCTAAAAAAATCAAGTTGTGGTCAAATTGAAATCTTCGATTAACTCACTCTCTTAACTTCTCAAGTATGATTTGTGTTGCATTCGTATAAATTGGACTTAAGGAGCTTATCTGGGGCAGAATTGATGAGTTTTCAAATCCACTGGAGATCACACATGAACTTTTTCTCTCTACATTCGCGCCCCTCCTTCTCTCTAGGTTGTAGTCGTAGTCGTAGTCGAATCAATTCGAGCAAAATCGACCACATAGTCGAATTCCTCAGTCCTCAAACTCTAAAACGTACTCGTATTAGCTTCACCATATTCCTAAACTCCACAAACCACCATTAGGTCGAAAACCTTAGCCACTACAACCCACTTCACAAAATCACCAGCTTGCCTTCATCGACTGAAGCTAGATCCCCTAACATAACCACCAACTCCAAGAGTCCCTAGCCAACACTTACTCAAAACCTAAAAACACCACTGCGATCGCTCGACATCACTGAAACCCACCACTTTGCACCCCCTAAAGCACCTCAAATGCCAAGGCAACCTTTTACATTCACTTTCTCCAATTCAAAACACATGAACCCCTTTTTCCCCCTTTCAAAAATCCATCGAATTGCACTATGAGTTTGTCGATCACCTCTCCTTCTTCTCCAATTGTGGCTCGAGTATAGTAAGAGGTTGACCCGAACATTGATCTTGATTGGACCTAAAATTGACCTGGATCCATGCCTACTATATTTACTTGTACGCCCAACTCCAAATTTTATTTGAGTCTCCTTGATCTTTGGTCTGGCCTTCATTAATTTATTGTTTTGGTTCTTCTTTTTTTTTTATTTATTTGTTTATTTTATTATAAAATGTAATGTAAACAAAAAATTAAAAAAAAAATAAAAGAAAATTAAGAAAAAGAAAAAAAATAAGTTTTTTTTTAAGTTTAAAAGAAATAGATAAAAAAAATGAATAATAAATAATATAAAAGGCAATAAAGATAAAAATAAATAAGTTATGAATAAAGATCATTTTAATACTTAGAAAAATCGAGTTTTCCAAAATAAGTAAGAATAATTAGACCTTTTTTTTTAAATTAAGGCCTTTTGAGCTTTGTAAAAATAAAAGACCTTTTTTGAGAAATTTCCTTAAATAAATCAAAATTAGATTAAAAGTAAATTCATCATATTTTCAAATTAAAATAAACTTAACCCATTAAAGTTTTACTAAAAGAATTACATATGTTTGATTTCGAATAGCGGGTAAGTAGGCACTTTCGGGATGACAGTAAAAAAATATAAAAACCTAATTTTCCCTTTTTTTTGATCATTTAAGATATCCAATTTAGGTAAATAATTGAGTTTTGTTTTTATAAAATTAAAGGTGATTTTAAGGTTAAGGTTTTTAAATTTGAAAAGTTAATGGTACTCGTAAGGGTTTAAAATTTTTTAACCCCTAGATCTAGATCTTTAGTTTCAAAAATCGTTTTATAAAATGGTTTAATCGATAGACCCGTAGCTATGTTATAATCGATCCACTAATTGATTATAACTTAACTCTTTTTCCCTACTCTGTTGGATGGGGACTCCAATGGTTTTTTTAAAAAATTAAAAGAACCAGTTTTCTTTAAACCTTATTTGAGGGTCAATTTTAAAAGGGAAAAGCATTTAATATTGATGGGTTTTAAGAGTTTTATTTATAGAAATTGAGAGGTGAAAAAATAGGCTCAACAGTTGGCGACTCACTGGGGGAAATCAAGAGGGTTAGTTTTTTTTCGACTTTCAAAATTAAAATTAACCCCTTAAATCACTTTATTTTAATTTTATTTATTATTCATTCTTTATTTGGTCATTTTATAACTTCTTTGGGGTTTTAAATTTTTATGTTTTTAATATTTGGGAGGGGGGGGGATTTATTTTTTTTGTAACATGAATGCAAATAACACATCGAACCCCAAGTCGTTTAAGCCCTTAAGACGGGGAGCCTTTGTTAAGTTCGAGGAAATGAGGCAACCCCCGTTTGGGGCCGTTTAGGCACCCCATTTAAAAATTCGATGGGGCCAAGCAATGTTTTTTAAAACACGTGAGGTCCAAAGTTTAGAACCCTAAAACCTCCCTTTTTTGCTCATTCTTAAAGGTTTAGTAAATAGCTAAAAAGGTGGCATGTTGAAAAGAGAAAAGAAAAAAACAACCAAAAGTTTCTTTTTTGTTTTTTTCCCTAATTCACTCTAAAACTTTTATTTATCTATTATTAACTTCATGTCTGTAATTATATATCACATGCAGGGGACAGGGGGGGTATTTTGCATTAAAGATGCAGGGTAGATGTTTTTAAACCTAAGCCGTCTTAAAACCCCTAGGAGAGGGGCCTTTATGTAGGCTTCGGGTGCTAGGGTGTAACCCCCGCTCGGGATTGATTAGGCTCCCTCACTTAAGCTCGATGGGGTTAATAAAAGTTTTCTTTAACAAGTGAGGCCAAAATTTAAAGTACCTTTTTAAAATTGCATTCTTTGAATTTTAAAAAAATTTGGCAAATTGAACGTGTGGAAAAAACTAAAGAAAAAAAAAAAAAAATATGTAAAATTTCCCAAATCTTTTCCTTGAAATTTTTTTCTTCCTTTTAATTATTGATGTAATCATTTTGTAAATAAGATGGTTTTGATGTAATCTCTCTTTTATTTTTTTTGTAAAAAATGGTTAGGTCCTCTTTATACCCCCCTTTTCAAAGAAGCCATATCTACAGCCTTTAGACCCTAAGGGGGGATGAAAAAAGGGGTTTCAATTTTTTTGATTTAGCCCAAAACAAAAATTTTTGAAGACAAGTTAAGCTTGTTTTCATTACTTAAAGTCTGACTAATTCACTAGGGTTTTGGGGCTTTGGTCCATTTTTGGGGACCAAAAATTCTTTTTTTCACTTTGCCTATTGATTAAGCCCAACTGTTAAAGTACTCCTTTTTCTAGGACCCCCCTCTGTGGGAAAATAAAAAATTATGCTAGTATTTTTAGCCAACCCTGAAAGGATTTTCAAAACCTTGGGGGTCTAGTGAATCTAAAATATCCCAAAAAATGAGCAACCCAAATAGGAAAATCTTAAGGTGGATGACTTTTTACTGGTTCACAACCCCGTTCGGTACTTAAAACTTTTTTTGTAGCTTTAAAGATTAGTAGCGATATGGTCCCCTAATTTTGCACATTGGAATATTTTTTTTAAAGGGGGAATTCACATACACGAGGATTGCGAGTTTGTGCCCCATTTTAGGGGAAATCTTAGCCCCAACATAATAGTATATCCCGATCGCTCAGTTGTTAAAAGGGGAATGGAGAAAAAAGCAAATAGGGCCCCTACTTAGGGTTTGGTTTTTAGCCATCTTAGTGCTTATTCCTTCATAAAAAACATCTAGAAAAAAAATCCCTTTTTTTTTTAACGCATTTGTTGTTATCATTAAACCCCCCAAAAAAGTTTGCTACCTATTTTTTTGGGTCAAAGCTTTCAAAGTTCCACCCCGAAGACATCCCCAGGTTGATGATGTTTAAGGATGCTGGTTGAAGAAAAGAAAAAAGTTTGAAGGGGAAGCCAAGAATCAAAAGGACAGAGGATTAGCCCTTGGGGGTTATTTGTAATAATATTTTTGAATAATGTAGGAAATTTAAAAAAACAATAAAAAAATTTTCCTTCCACAAAAAAAAATAGTCAGTTTTTCTGCCCCCTTTTCTAAACCACATCATCCTCATATTGCATTTTGCTGAGTTTTCCCTTAAATTTCTAACCCTTTCTAATCTCTTCTCCTATACTCTTTAGGACTTTTTCCTGTAAGATTTAAATATTTAGGCCCCCTTTAAACCCCCTTTGGATTATTTTCTACCCCTTTTTTACAACTTGTGATAAGTCTTTCTTTATATTTCCTTTTTTCCTTTTTATTTTTAAAAAAGGAGAGATTTTGTTCAAAAGATAAAAAAAAGAGAGAAAGAAAGAAAGAAAAGAAAAAGTTGCTAAGGGTGAAGATTCTTCTAAAAAGGTTCACATGGTTGATGATAGACTTTCCTCCCCAGAAAAGATGATGCATGGGCCCAATAATGACAAAAACTTGTTCCCGATTTCTAAGATTCAAACTAGAAAGGGGGGACTCTCAAAACTAGAAGAAAGTTAGCTAGAAAAAAAAGAGCATTATAGATTAGAAAGGCAAAGGGCCCTATCTTACAGATTTTAACATTGACATTCAAAATTTTATCAAATGTTAGTAACCCAAAAAATGAAGGGGCCCCAAGAAGAAAAAAGCTAAAGGGGGGTAAGAAAAAAAAAGCCCCGGGGCTCAAAGGAGGGGAATTTTACTGGATTAAAGATCTTAATACTTGAATTTTTCATCATTTAAAATAGCAAAATTAAGCTTTTGAAGCCCCCAATTTGAATTTCAAACCCTTTGTTTGACTTTGAACCTTAAAGCAACTATCATATGGGTCAGAAAGGGGCATCCATTGAAATATCTGGAGATTGAAGAACAAGATTCAAGACCTAATTTTATGTAAAAGCCATTTAGCCAAAACATAACAAATGGGCCCCTTTTTAAGTAAAGGGTTTTAACTAAGTGCCTAAAATCCTTCCCTTTTGGGCTACTAATGCCTTTTGATAAAATCATGGGTTGTTTTAAGTAGTTGGGTGTTTTAAGTAGGGGCCCAAAAAAATTGTTTTTCAATAAAGTCTGTAAGTTGGAATAATAAAATCTTATTGCCTTTTCAATTGAATGTTGCATTGTTATTAGTTGGGGAAAAAAATTCCTCTTCAAATCGGTAACTCATTTTAAAAAACTTTTTTGAATGAAAAGAGGCAAACTATTTTTTACACTAAACCCGAAAAACCTTTAGAAATTTAGTGACATAAGATGAGGTACTTTGGATCATTTCTTTAAAAGGGGGGTCTACTTTGAATTTGATACTAGATTAAAATAAATTAGCCATTTTTTTTCAAAATCTAAACACAATAGTCTCTTGTTCACCCCCTTAGCCCCTTTGAAGAATTTTCAATTTAAACCCCTTTTCAAGAACTACCCTACAATAGGGCAATTTGGAGGTTAGGGTCATTTTGAGGAGGGAGAAGGATAAAATTGTTTAGCTTGCTTTAGTAATGTTAAATTCAAAAGAACTTTTTTTTTTGATAAGTTATTTTTTTTTGAAAGGAAGAAGGCCTTCTTTTTTTTAAAAACCCCCAAGTTATATTACCTCACCCCTGCTCAAATAATAGAAATCCCTGGATTTAAGGCCTTGAATCACTTAAAAAAAAAAGGGAAAAACTTTTGGGAAAAAGAGATAAACATTTTAGGCCAAAAGAAAAGAAAGAAAACATGAGAAAGTGGGGCAAAAGAATTAACAAAAAAAAAAAAAAAAAAAAAGAAAAGAAAAAGATGAAAGAAAGTGGTGGAAAATTGGGCCCAAGTATAAGTTAAAGCCCCAAAAAGGTTATCATATCCCAGCAGGGGTAGCCAAATCGAATCGAAAGTTAAAACCTAAACAACCCTAAAGGGCATAAAGCTCTAAAACCATCTAAGCTCGAAACCCCAAGCTTTTATTTACTTGAAGCCTCTCTTATGCCAACAACAAGCCTTCATTCAATCTCCCCCATAAATAAAAACTCTTTTGATCTTAAAAGGGAATTATTTTTAAAAAAAGTTGTTTTTGAAACTAGGGTAAGTATTTCTAAATTTTTTTTTAAAGGGTTTTCGACTTGCTTACCCGAGATTTAAAAAAATATTTCTTCCAAATAGGTTTCTCCATTTTGTCCCCTTTTTAAAAACCCTTTGGGCCCCAAAAACCAAATTCATAATGTTTTAAAAAAAAAAAGACCAAAGGATTCATAAGGGATATCACCCCCCAAAATGGACTACAATTTGGGGGTTTTAGTCAAGAGTATAATTTTAGCCCAGGTTTGAAGGAAGTCTTCTTCGACCCAAACTAGTTTTGGGGCACCTTTTCTTTAAAAAAAAAGGGTATTTGAAAAACAAAGGCCTATAAGCAGTCAGCTAAGGTGGGGGAACATAAAAGGATCTGTATCTTAAGGAAGGGGTTCTTTACCCAAGCCCAAAAAAAAAAAAAAAAATAGAAAAGGAAAGTATCTTTATTCCAAGTTTTGTCGGCCTAAATAGCTAAGTTTTAAATCCTTCCCCCAAAAAGTTCCCCACAAGGGTTGGGGTTTTTTTATTTTTTTTCCCAAATGAGGGAAATTATCCCAAATTGTCTTTTTTAATGTAATGGTGTTCCCCAAAGGGTTTATTTTAAATATTTTCCTTAAATCAAGTAGTTTTTTTTTAAACAATTTTAAAACCTAAAAAAAAAAAAAGTATCATCCACATTCCATATATTCAACTTTCTTCAAGGTTTTTTTAGTAAATCAAAAGGGCTTTGTTTACCAGTTTTTTAGAAGTCTTAGGGTGTTCTGATCTTAATTTCCTTTTTAGCAAGCTCATGGGGCCCCTTTTATTCACCAAGTTTTCTTAGCTCCCCGTTAAGGTGCTTTTCTTCATCAATTCTTTTGGCAAGCCCATTAAGACTTCTTAAAAACTAAATTAGGTTACTAGTCCTTTAGAGACGCTTTTACTTAGGTTAGTGACGTAGAGAGACATGACCAGGTTCTTCAGATTGATCCTAGCTTAAGGTTTTCTAGTCTTTTAGAAAAGTCTTTCTTGGGTTAGTGAGCCCAGAAAAGCATGACCCCAATTTCCAGATCGATCTTAGCTTGGTTACTAGTTCTCAAGAACGCTTTGCCAGGTTAGTGGTTTGAGAGGCCAATCGGATTTTTCATATCAATCCCCAAATTTGGGTTATTAGTCCCCAAAAATGCTCCCCCCCAGGTTAATGAGTCTAGAGAGGTACGGGTTTGGGTTTTCAGATCGATCTAAAATTAGGGTTGCTGTCCCTGAAGACATCTTATTAGGTTAGTGGCCTAAAGAGAAATGACTAAAAACAGGTTCTCAGATTGATTTCCCAAATTTGGCTTTTAAAACTTTGAGAGACGCTTTTGCTTAGGTTAGCGGCTAAAAAAATACCTGGGTTTTTCAAATCAATTCAATAGGGTTTTCTTATCCCTTAAAAATATCTCCTAGGTTAGAAGCTTAGAGAGGCATGATTAGATTTCATTTCTTCATCAAAATTTCCCAATTGATCAAGTTTAGGATAGTTAATTAGCGTTTTATAAAGTCTTTCCCTTTGGGTAAAAAATTTGCATCTCTTGTTTTTTTGGTAAAGATTTATTCAAACTTCACTTAAAGAAAGGTGTTGTAACATCCATTTTTTGTCCTTTTTTTATTTTATTTTTCAAAAGGGTAAAGGGTCCCTTAAAAATTTGGGAAAAAAAAAAAAAAAAAAAATGAAAAAAAACCCCAAAAAAAAAAAAAATCTAGAAAAAAAAAGAAAAATAGGAAAAAAAAAAAAAAATAAGAAATTTAGGAAAAATATTTTAAAAATAGGAAAATAAGAAAAAACATAAAAAATAAGAAATTTAGAAAATATAAAAAATGAAAAATTTTGGAAAAATTTAGAAAATTGAAAAGTTATAAAAAAATAAATAAATAAAAATAAAATAAATAATAAAAATAAAAAATTGAAAATAGAAGATTTAGAGAATTTAGAAAATAATAATTTAATACAATAGATTTATAATTCTAAAATTTATAAATAGGATCATTGGGTCTAGGCTTAAATTTAAATCTAATTTAGATTGATCTGATTCATATTTAATTACACATATGGACAAGATATAGGTTAACGGCCTAATGGATAAGCATTTAGACAAATATATTAGGTTTGGTTAGAGGTCTTGAGTTTGAATTTTGTTAGAGGCAAAAATGCCTTTTTCTTTTTGTTTTTCCTACAACACTCACTGTAATGCCACATGTTAGGATTTCATTGTACCACGTGTCAAGGGTTTGTCAATGTTGATGTGGCCTCTACGTGATATGCCACATCAATTGCCACATGTCACATGAGGACATGTAGACATACAACCATTGGATGACTTGGATGACAAGGCACTACTTTAGCCCCCTTTTCCTTCCCTTCCCTTTCTTTTTCCTCCCCTTTCCTTAGTAAAGTAGTCCACTTGATTCACTTTGCCTTGATTTTTTCTGTAGATCTCACACATAAGCACATAATATCTTACTTCAACCTTGTACTTTATATGGCCTACTTCAAATAAAGCCTTAAAGAGTATCTAGATTCAATCATTTAGGCAATGAAAATCAAGCTTCAAGTTCTAAAAAAATCAAGTCGTGGTCAAATTGAAATCTTCGAATTAATTGACTCTCTTAACTTCCCAAGTTTGATTCGTGCTGCATTTGTATAAATTAGGACTTGAGAAGCTTGTCTGGGGCAGAATTGATGAGTTTTCAAATCCACTGGAGATCACACACGAACTCTTTTTCTCTACATTTGGCGACCCTCTCTCTCTCTCTCTAGGTTGTAGTCGTGGTCGAATCAATTTGAGCAAAATCGACCATATGGTCAAATTCTTCAGTCCTCAAACTCTAAATA
>JAMXBC010000525.1:0-19806 GCA_024138005.1 Lumnitzera racemosa
TTTTTTTGGGTTTAATTTTAATTGGTTGATTTTTTTCTTTAATTTTCAGATTGCCATACCCAAATTTTTAGACATTTTCCACTTTTTTGTTTTTCTTGATTTTTTTTGATTATTTATGATTTTTAAATTTAAATTTGCTTTAAACTTTGTGGTATTTTGGATAATTTTAGATAATTTCACGTATTTTTTACCTACACGTAAACACATATATGGTAAAATAATACTTCTAAATATTATTTAAGTTATTTTATGATTTTAGTATTTTTATAATTTATTCTTATTGTTTTTAGTTATAAAACTCATTTTATGCATTTCCAATAAATAACGGAAATATACATAAAATTAAATATTATAAAAATTTAAATTACTTTATTACTTATTTTTCAAAATTCAAACTCATAGGATCATTTTTACTAATTTTCCTAATTTTGTTAAAAAATTCAGGCCCCAATTAGATAACTTACTTGGATCTTTTAAATTTCGAATAAAAACTTTGAACACTTAATTATGAGGCTCATACTAGGATCCCTTCTAATAATGTCTCAAGGAATCTAAATTTTACAAACCAAACTCCGAGCACTTAATTACAAGGCTCATACTAGGCTCCCTTCTAATAATGTCTCGAGGCTTCTTTTTGTTAGCTTTATCAACATTCCTTTCCATTCCCATATTCACTTTTCGCGTAAGGCAACTATACTTCATGTAGCTAATACATCTCAAAAAATCCTAGGCAACTCCTCATATTGAATATGGTACTTTAACTTATTAATAATCAAAGTTTGTTTTTTTTAACTTAAACACAAAACCCGATAAAGCAACCCCCGTTTAAACCCTTATCGTATAAGAATAAAATCTTAATACGGGCCCAAATTTCTCTTTAACTTATTGAATGGCAATCGGCGAGAAGTACTCTATAAGCAATCCTCTAATATGTACCCAAACAGTGATCATGTCAAAGGAGGATTGATCTAGTTGGAAGTCTAGTTCCAATTTCCTTATGCAAAAATATAACAAACCACGGCCATTCACCAAACCCTTTAAAATCCAACTCATGTCCATGATATTAAATTACATTCAATTCGTATGTCTAAGCTTAAAATTGCTAGCTCTACATCTTTCAATCTCTCCAGTAGGACTTTATATCCTAGATTGGACCCATTACTTTTGCAATGAAAGTATGTTTTCAAGGCACATAGATCATATCCTTCTTAGTCTTTTTAAAAATTTACATAGCACACTCTGGGGCTTGCTTCATTATTGATAATTTCTTCTTCCTCCACTACATTGTCTGTCTCATGATCATTTACATTTGATTGTAGCCTTGAGTTATTAGGGCAATATTTGGCATATGCTCCTAGAATTTTGAAATTATCGTATCCTAAAAAGATAACTTTAGATCACCTCATTTCCCTCTCTCTAACATATCTTTGTCTACAAAAATTAGAGGAGACTCATCCTTCCCCCTCGTTGCCAATCTTTTCTAGCTTTAGTAGGCATTGTCACTTGAGATATCCTTCAACAAAGGGTACAGAAGGAAACTAGGGTTTTTAACCTGTATTTTTTGTTGCATGCTTAGTTGATTTTATGGGGTGGAATAATTATTTACTACTCGTATGCAGGTTTATTCCTATATTTAGCTGTAAAGATTGCTATTTTTATGAAAATACTATTTCTACAAAAGGGAAACTACATTCCTTTATAAACTAAAAGAATAGTTATTTTTTCAACCATTTTATATTATATATTTCATATCTACTTATAACCTTAAATGAACTATTGGAAATAATTATTTCTCTATTTCATTCTTTAAAAAATTTTAATTTTACCCCATCTTATTTTTTTCCGTAAAACAAACCTATTATGGTATTAAAAACAATGTTTCTTTTAAAATTGTAGTAAGTTTCTTGATTAATTGATGATATTAAAAAATCTATTGAATTTTGAAATTTAAATTATAAAAGATTTTATTTCTTTTAGGTAAGCACTTTAAATTTGTTTTTAATAGTGATAGATTTTAATATGAAAAAAAAGTAAGGAGTGTCAAAAAAAAAAAAGAACAAAAAAGAGAATGAGGCATTGAAACAAATAGGGAAATTTAACAATTATATCTTTTTAAATATTAATCCTTTATTTATTTTTTTTAAAGCACAAAATTTATGATCTATAAAAAAAATTTTAATTATCTCATATATTTTGGTAGATATAATTTTCTTTTTCAAACTTTTTTTTTCCTTAGAAAAATAGATATTTACAATTCTTTTAGATCAACGAGGAATTTTAGTAACAGCAAGCAATAAATGTGTGTAGACACAAAACAAGGAAATGTTATGTAAAGGAAAGAAAAAATGTTGCGAATTCCATTTTGCGGGCATTAGATAGCTTTAGTCCCTATGGAAGGGGTATGAAGGACATGTGGTATTCTAAAGTCCTGTGCCGTATCGGTACCTTCGGTTTATTGTAGGTGTAAAGTCGCGTCTTCTCTTTAGGAGGTTTTCGGCACTTCATCGTCGTCGTAATAAACGTGGGTAAAAAGATCTGGTAAATTGCATAATTCTATGCCATGTAAATAATGCTATCTAAAGACCAATCTATAACGTTGATCAATTTGGGGGGAAAAAATTCCATCAACCACTAGAAAAAGGTTTTTTCTCCATTTCCATCTATATTTTTGTATAGATAAATTTTAAAATCCTTCTTTTTACTTTTAATTTTATCAGTAAATTTGAATATAAGTTATACATTGCATTATATGATGCATATGTTAAGTTTTTTTAATAGCAGAAACACAAGAGTTTCAAATTTTGTAAAGCCTATTTCCTATGATCTATAGGTAACATATAAAAAATTTTTTTTAAAAAATAAGTTTCCAAAACCCACCTCTCGTTGTAAAGCAAAACCTTCAAACCTTTTCCTCCCCTTATGACAGAGTGTAAGTAAAATCTAATTCGCATAATAAATTTTTGCAAAAAGAAACCTTGTTCATTGTAAGGACACAATGGTATCCATACACATGACAATTGATAACTTACTAGATTTTAAAGGATACACTTTTCTTTTTTTAATTGAATTGTTTTTCTCTCTCTCTCCTCTTCTCTTTTATATATAAGGAAGAGAGATAGTTTCTTATAAGATTAGATTTTTGGGGAAAATACAAAATGTCGTTAATATTTTACTCTCTCTCTCTTTTTTATATCCTTAACGTTTAAAAAGTTTCTTTTAATTCTCAATGTTTTTAATTTTTATCAAAATAGGTCATTCTGTTAATTTTCTATCAGATTTCCATCACTATTGATACATGGCATTACAACTTTGGGTTTTAAACATGTAATTTTCTAAATAAAAAAATAATAAAAGACTTTGAAAAGGATAAAAATTTATTAAAAAATTAGAAAAATGAAAAAAAATACAATTAAAAACTATATAAATACTCATACAATATATCAATAATACATTATAAAATTTTAAAAAATAATAAATTTTACTAAAAATTTAAGAAAATGAAATTCCACACCCCCAAGAGCGTTTTTTTTGGTATACTTTGTATTTCTTAGATATTGAATTTATAAAACTATCATTTGTGATCACATTAAATAATTTATTGAATTACCATTTTGATCAAAATAAAGATTATCATTATAAAATACTTCCATCACCATTGTTATATATTAAAATCACTAATTTCAAAAGTTTTTATTTTTTTTACGTTTTACATTTTTTTATATTACACATTTCTTATGATGTCATTATTAAATTTTTATTAAATTCAATTAAAGTTATTACTATTCTTTTCTATTCTTACAGATCACATATAAAAAAACCATTATCCTCCTTTTTTACGTATTATCTTTGTATTGTGGCTATTTATATATTTAGTTAAAAATAGCGTTTTAATACAAATGAGTTAATTTCACTGTATATTTTTAGTTTTTTTTTTTAAGGGATGACATTTGTTTGTTTATTTTTTATTATTTTCAAATGCTTTTGATTATTTTAATTTTTTCAACATTATACTTTATAAATTTTCTTTCAATTATTACTGATTACTATTTTTGTCATTATTAGTTTACTTACATTGACAACTTTGGTTTTCTTTCATGTCAAGATTTATTTATATAAAAACAATAATCTAACAAGCTTTCAATTAGCTTTTTATTCAAAGACATTATATGTTTGACCGTATATTTTGTTTTGTATGTATATAACATCATATTTGCATATATGTTTATATAGTTAGTCAAGATAGTATTTTCGTGTAAGTCTATAATAAAATTATTTGCTATATGTTTCTAAGAAAGTTTATTTAATGAATTTGCTTATTTATTCTTTTACCAATAATAATTATGTTCAATAACTTTGATTTTTTTTGCTATTAGAATTTAAAAATTTTGGAATTTTGTTGCTATTGTTATTGCTTATCAAAAAGCTTATTGATATTTTTCTTTTATAAATTTGAGATTATGTTTAACTTAGCTACATTTGGGGAAAATTGTCAATTTGAGATATATTCATATGTATATATATATATATATTATATATATATTTTTCCTTTGCTTCTCTAAGTTACACCCCTCATAGGTTCTCAACTTCAACTATTTACTCCTTAATTTAATTTAAAAATTTATAATTGGTTGAATAGATAAAAACCCAAATTTAAAACCAATAAAATAAGTAGCAATATTGATTTTGATTTATAATATATTTAATTTTCCTTAAAACTTAGTTTTCATATGATATAGATGTACATAAAATTATCGGTGAAACATAAATTTATTTTAAATTTTTGAACTATTATAAACATTTTACAATTTTAATATATCATTTCAAAAGCTGTAGGATTTTATGGCTTAAATTAAAATCCCATCCAATTGAAGTTTTTCGAAATTTTTTAAAAATTTATTATTGAAATCAAAAGATTTACAATTTGATTACAAGATTAAAAAAATAGTTGTAATGGGCTTTCAATTTATTTTTAACACATGTAAATTACAGATGCAAATCCGTTAGTCTTATTAATTCTAATTATGAAATAGCTAATGACATAATTTTACTATTTTCAAAAATTAATAGTCAATTAAACTTGTTCTTATCAATCATGCTATTAAGTGCAACCCTTTAGATTTTTATAGACAAAGGCAATATCTTGTAACATAAACCGAGGTAAATTTTCTCGCAATAGCTATTGGTTAACCAATGCAATAAAAAGGTTGTAAATAATAAAACACTATGAACCGATTATAATATAATTGAATATTTTCATCAAATGATATCCTGATTAAATCATTACATGTTATGCCATCAATATTCAATTATTTACTTAGTTTTCGAGATAAATTAGACTCAATAAAATTTGCTATTGTTAAATGCTTATACGTCGCTATTATCTTAATCAAGTGGCCTAAATATCAATTCTCTAATCTAAGAGAGAGATGGAATCTATCTTAACTCATCATTATTTTTTTCTATATTTCATGTAGTACCCATAATTTGGGTATTATTATTTACAATTTAATTAAGACTACATTTAACGGTATTAAAGTGCAACATTTTATATATAGGATATGAAAAAGATCTTAAGTTTATGGATTATTTACGTTCGTTTATATAGAGAAAAAGACCAATGACATTAGACATGTAGTGTCTTCTATTAGCAGGTCATGTCTAATGTACCTATTTAACTTTGGGCACTCATTTAATAATTTAGTTATCTTTCCATTAATCTAGTAAGATGACTTAGTTTATACAATTTTAGATATTTATTTGCCCAAAGAAAAATTTTTAAATATAGAATGTAATGAAATATCACTCATAACACACATTTATTGTACTTTCATATATCCACTAATTATTATATGAAACTTTATTGTAAAATACATATAAGTAAAAAAATATATAAATATAATAAAGACTTTTTTCTAATAAATTCGTAAATACATTAAAAAATATCTTAGCACATTGTGCAAAATTTTTAATAACATATAGACAGGGATTAGTATAATAGTTTTGGGTTATCAAGTAAGGCCACCCTTAAGTTAGTCTCAAGAAATGGGAAGGATAAGAAAATAAGCGATGATTTTGTGAAACGTATTAAAATTATTTGTTTTGCTTCCCCTTAGAAAAAAAGTTGGGATTTTTTATATTTAGACCCTAAACTTAAATTTAAATATAGCGAAAACTGGACACTTACCTTGATCTTGAGGGCGGGTTTGGGTAAGTGTTTACAAAAGGGATCATTGTTTTGGGTTGTGCTTTTTTCTTGCATTTAAAATGCTTGAGAGGCATCATCAATTAGGTTACATAGACCTTTGCTGGGGAGCGTATTCATCATGCGTTTTTAACAAGAAGGAAGGTTAGTTTAAAGAGTTTGGAGTTTAAAACCTTTGCCCCAAAAAGACACTTGGGCATAAGGGTCATACCCAAAGCAAACCTCAATTTTCACCTATTTGTATAAGTATGTAATTTGGGATCAATTTAAATTACAATCATATTTATTAAAGAAAAAAAAAGGTTTGGGGGTGTGATGATTTGAATTTAATTTTGATTTTTTTTTTGATTTTTTTGGTTAAGTTTTATCCGAAAAGTTTAAATTTTAAAGAAAAATTTAAGGGACTTATTTGAAAACCTAACTTACATACTTTTCTTTAACTTATGTACGTCATATAAAAATTTGGGTTAATTGGGGAAATGTTCAATAACCAAAATTTTTTGAGTAGAGGGTCAAATTTAGGTTTTTTTAAAGGTTTATATTTATTATTTTTTGCATATAGATTATTATGAAGCCAAAATTTATGAGTTCAATATTACTTTTTATTTATTTTACTCTAATGAGGTTTATATTTCATATAAAGAAAGAAAAAGGACGTATATTTTGTGTTTTGTGTAAAAAACATGAAAAATTTTTGCATTTTTCACCTAGAAATTGCATTAATGTACAATTATTTCAATAGATTTGACCAATGTAACAAAAATGTTGATTTTGGATAAAGTGGATTTATGGTGCTTAAGATTAAATTATGAAAAAGAAAAAATAGATTTCATTCAAATAAATTAATTTTATATGTTCTAATGTAGGTTATAGCTAGCATAAGAATTTGGATCATTTAACTAAGGATTTTAAACTGAAAAAGGCGAACACCAATCGATTTAATGGAAAAAATTCTTACTAAACCCCAAACCCAATGGTTTTTTCCTAAAAATCAGCTACCAGTTTTGGGATAAAGTTAAAAAAATAAGTTTGTAGCTTAAGAGAGAAGAATAGTTTTTCCTCGACTTTATTGACCTTTTTTTATTTTTAAGTTAAGATTTTATAGTCTAAGGGGTTTTTAGCTTATATTTAGTGGATTTTAACTAAGGAAATATCTAACAAATATCATTAAAGCTTAGATTAGTAGCTAGGATCTCTCTATTAAGGTATTTTCTCTTTTCACTAATTTTGTTGTTTGGATGTTGTTTTATCCAATGTTCTTACTGTATTCAATGACCAGATGGACTATTAATATTCCTGACATAGTTCTCTTTGAGGGAATTAGTTTTCTTACCCAACAAACCAAAAGTCCTATCTATTTTTTTTTCCAACTTTTGCATTTATAACTATCGATTTGGAAACGATGTTTTTTAAAAACCCCAGATCGTTATCTATACATTTCTAGTTTTTCATGACATTAAGATTTGTGTGGTTACATCCTTTTTCTTTTCAAAGCTTTTTTATTCTAAAATTTTATCTATTCCTAGAAAAGGTTTACTATCGTATCCAAAGCAGTAGAGTTGTAACAGTCCTGCCTTGTAAACAACCTAAGATAGAAGTTGACTCTACAACCGTCATCATAAAACCTGATTTTGATAGGGCATCTATGACCCAACCTATTTTGAAATAAATAATTTATACAAAAATACTAATAAATTATATATAAAAGTTTTAAAACATATATGTATTGACTCTTATAATCCAGGAGTATTTACATATCATAGTAGCTCGGATTAAGAAAGTATTTGCACAACTAGGTTCACAAGACTAAAAGATAAAAGCAGAAGTTTTCAAAAGTTCGATAGTTCTCCAGTTCAAGTCCTCATTCCCCCATAATCTACAAGTGATTAACCCTTGAGTAGTTAAAATGTGATATTTTAGTCAATACCTATAAAAAGATCTATAGAAACGTGAGCAACCGATTGTTCGGTGATGTAAGCAAGTATACTTATCAGTTTTTAATATAGTACATTTAAGTCCAAGTATCATCCTTCGGGACTTTAAACTACCAGTACTTACTAAGTCTCTATTATCTAATTGGAAAATTAAATTTCAATAAATTTAATGTAAAGCTAAATTATTGCTAAAACAAATTAAATATTAATTAAGACACAATTCAAGAATTAATAAGAAAGCAGTTCAATTATTCAAGATTCAATGCTGTATCTAGATCTTGCTTCCTTTAGATCTGACATGTGATTTTCCTAAAGATAATCTAATTTATTCTTTAATTTTTTCTTGACCGAGATAATTCTCTACTAAAGTTAATTACTTTCTCAAGCTAATTAACCCTAACTTTAGAATCACTTATGAGAATTTTTTCCAATAGCATGACTAAGATTGCATATTGAACAATGAATTCTCTACGCTTTAATTTGAAATCCAAAAGAATTTTGTAAATTATCTTTAATCTTGTAATAATTCTTATCAACTTATCTAGATCTAACCTTATAAAAAAATCTCTCGATTCTCTCACAAGATATCAAACTTTAGATTTTTATCCAGGGAAATAATAATCTAAATTATGAAGCAAATATAGTTAAATCAAGAAAATAATAAAAAAACTAAATTATCAATACTGATCATGTTACATGAATAAATCTAGGGTTTCACAAAAACCTAAATACCCAAGAGTCTACTCACTATACATCCTAAATTAATAATTTAAATCAAAGTACAAAAAAAATAAGAAAGAATCATAATGAAATCTAAACAAAATTGAATCTTGAAATCTTCACTTCTTCTCACCTTCTGGTTGTTCTTGGCTTCAGAAACTCCCTTAAAGTCATACTAAAAATGTTTTTCCTATATAAACCCTAACAAAGTTTTAAATATATGAAGAATTTAAAACAAAAAAATAAGTCGACTGGAAAAAAACATGATCGGGACACAACTGTGTCTTTTGGTCATTTTAACAATCTATCTTCATGTTTATTTTATTTTTTTTAAAATTTGGAAATGACACGATTGAAAACATCATCGTGTCTTTTGGTCGTGTCCTAAGCTGTAGTATTTTGAAAAATAGCTCCTTTTTTTGCTTGAAAATGACACAAGCTGTGTCGATTTTTAAACTTTCAAAACTTGCTCATTTTAGCTTTGATTTAAGAAAAAATTTGTTTCTATTTTTTTTTGTTTCTTGCGTAGATAAATTTTCAAAACCTAGAAAAAAAATTTTACTCAATTAAGTATTACTATCTAAAAATAACTCAAATCTTAAAAGAAAGTCATAAAAAATCACTAAATAAAATATATTCAATTAGGAACTCATCACTTGGTAAGTAGCGAGGGAAATATAAGACCATCAATGAACATAAGTAGGGTTATCAAATAGTTAATAAATGCAATGCAACAAATAATTGTTATTGCATGACGTTATCCAGTTTGTCATGAAATTAGCGAAATTCTACCTATTTTGATCTAGGTTTGAGGAGTTTCAAAGTGTATATAATAGCTCATTGAGTCATCCCTCCTCCCATACCATCCTTCGAACTACTGTCTTCATATTTTTCGTGATCTCATCTCCTATTACTTAGTTTGACAAAGAATGAAGAAGAGACTATTATGTTTCGGTGCTGTTCTTTTTAAAAGATATCGGTATTTAGCTGAAAAAATCATAATCATCTTCATTGGATTGAAATACATTCCGCTTAACTTTTTTTTTTGTTAGATAGATCAAGTCTAGTTTACAATAATAAAAAACTTCGTACAATCAAAAATTTCCCAAATTTCCACAACAGTAAGCCAATAGTATATAGTTAATCGGAAAACATATATACAAATTGTTACTTATAAGTATAACCAAGTGAAATTTCTTAAGACTCTGAGTACTATAAAATAGTACTTGGAAATACAACAACATATCGTTTCCCAAAACTTACTTAGACTTCCCCCACTTGCTCAAAAGGGTGTGACTTTATGATGTGCTTTTCCCACTATTTTCCTATAATACAAACTTTAACTTTAGTATTCATAACAATTATCACATATAGGCTTAATTCTGTAACTTAAGTTATTATCTTTAGTTTAAGGTTGAAACTTTACTTAGTTGACTGGGTTTTATGCCCTTATATTGTCGCTCTAAGCTATCTTTGATTTATTTTATAAATCAATTTCTAAATCAGCCTCTAATTTAGCTTTTGATTATAGTTTTACACAAAATCTTAGAAATTCTCTTTAAATCCTTTCCTTTGTTTTTCAACAAACAAACATTTTAGGTATATAAAAGTCTCTGATTTAGCTTCTAGTCAACTCCTTAGTTCACTCTGTACATCTTGTCTTTAATCTAGCTTCTGAATTGACCTCTGACCCAAAATTGCTCACCACGTTGTAGCATAAAATCCTCATTAGTTCTGTTCAAAAACCAAATTTAAAGTACATAAATAAAAAACTCGTTTCCACTTCAATTTGAATCAAACTACACTTCATTCCATTAGTTGAATACTTTACATTTACACATATATTTCCCCCAAATCCATAATTTTCAAATCTAATACTCTTGGCTTGACAAAACTCATCTCTCAACATTATTTGATATTACAATATATCAGGATGCACCCCAAATAAAAAATCTAGGCCAATTTTTTAAAAAATCACTAAATATGCTTAGAAAAATAGCCATTTAATAGGATTTTTAAGGGCCTAAAAATTAGTTAAAAACATGAAAAATAATTTTCATAAAAATTTAATATATATAATTTATATTTTATAGAAAAATTTGGGAGTTGAAATAATTTTAAATTTTGGGTATTTGAAAACGAAAGTGAAATTGGTTCAGGCTTAATGATTTTTTAAGAGCTATATATATTCATGATTTGATTTCATCAAAAATTAATTTTTTTTCCCCCCAAAAACTACATAAAAAACATGTCAGAATATAAATTTTCATAATTTTTGGACAAAAATTAATATTTTTATCCATTTATTGAAATAAGGGGATTTTGGAACACTCACAGAACACTGCCTTGCAGCACCTTCGACCACTACCCCTTTGTCAACCTACCTAAGTGTGTTCTCCTTTAGCCTATAGTCTTGGTTTGTTATGCATACTCCGATTTATCCTAAATTACACCTTTTTTTGTCTATTTTTCTTAAAATACCACTCCACTTTTTTTGGAATCCTCTCTATTTTTCCTAAATCTTAAATTGGCTAAAGTGAATTATGAAGGATGGGATCTAAATTTTATAAGGGTGGATTGAGTCGTAGATTAATCTCCAAATAGCCAAATGAACTAAACCTTTATGTTAGTGTCTTAGTGTGTAAAATTTCTCAATCTAAGGTGCTAAATTTTTTATCCAGGTTGCTACGCTATTTATTCTAGTGTCCTAAGTACCGAGTAATTTTTTCCCATTTTTACTAATTTTCTTTAATTTTTTTATTATTTTTAATATTATTAGGTATTTTTAGGTAATTTTGAATATTATTCCCTACGTGTAATTCATATATAATATAAATAAATACTCCTAAAAGTTATTTAAAACATTTTATGATTTTTTGGTGTATATATATTTTATCTCTAATAATTTGTTAATTATCGAAACCTATTTTACATGTGTTGAGCTTGATTTTTGGGTTTCTTTTTTTTAAAAATTTGATTTCCCCATTTTTTGTTTAAATACTAAACCCTAACTTATTTAATATTAATCCTCAACTAAAGAAATTGAGAAATTATGTTTTTTTTTATTTATAAAATTTTTAGAGTCCCTATTCGACCGAAGTCAGGAAAAAAAAAAAAAACCTAATTGATTACGATTTGGTTACTGGTTTTTTATTCCAATTTGAATAAAGAACCAAAAGGTTCTGAGTTCGAGGGCAAACCTATTAAACTTTAACGAGTACTACTATTTATTTACAGAAATTATGATTATTCTTCTAATTTTAATATTAAAATAAATAAATAAAAAAAAAAAACCTAAATTTATAAAAAATTTTATCATCGCCTCGAAGGTGTTTACGTACTCGCTAGTCAAGTTTACATGATCGTAGTTCTTTCCATAAAAACTTTAATGTGTTGATTAATTTTAATTTTAAAAACTAACTGAGTTTACGTTATTAATTGATTTAATTTTTTTAAAAAAAATTAAAGGATCCTAACTCATAAGTGATTAAAAAAAAACTCTCTTAGACATTTTAAAAATTTTATTGATATTTCATTAATTTTACTTCTAAAGATTGGTTTTAAGCAAGAAATCCAAAATAATAATCTTAAAAATTTTCTTAGACTAATATATATATATACCACTATTATTAAACTAACTATCTAAATAGGTAAACATAATATACTTAGTCTATATACAATATGAGGAAACTAACACAAAAAAAAAACCACTAAGTTAATATATGCAACCACCTATAACTAACTAAGGATCTAATATAATTTATAATAATGTAATATAATAGAATAACTAAATAAATATTAAAGAAAAAAAAAGAAAAACGACCAAAACTTGGGCTATTCAATTGGAGAGTATTGCTGATTGCTTTTAAAGCGGTGAAGGACAGGTGTTGTGTGTGTACATGCGTTGCTATAGTAAATTTTGGATTTTTGATTGGTAGGTATAGATTTGACTTGTGTGTGGCTTAGGCAAGTTGGTGTTAGCAGGTAATCGTTCAAGTGTAGGTAATGTAGTCTATGCGTGTAGCTTCTTCAGAGAGTGAGTGCGGACAGTGATGTAGTCAATAGACAACGTGAAGCAGTCGTGATAGGGGTGTGTATGTGCTACTGGACAACAACCTTATTGCAGTAGCGGTGTTAGTGTTACGGGGGGTTTTCCGTCGCTCGACCCCGTGGGGCACTTAGCGTTCTTGACCTCACTAAGGAAGACAAATTTCGCCTGTAACACAATCACAATGTTAGAGAGAGAAAGTAGAGAGAGAAACTCTGATAGTTACCGTATTCACTCAAATAACTTTTTGTATTACATCTGAGGGGAATACCCCTATATGTACAGAAAGCCCTTTACAATCTAATGGTCAAGATCAATTCGATCTAATGGTTACAATTGATTTCCAACTACGACATTCCCACCTATCCGTCCCAACTACTATACAAGATTCTGGACTTCTCTAGGACCTTCTAGAGCTTTTCATCATCTAGAAGCTTTTAGTGGACTTGAGCTTTCGTATTTGGGCTTTGGGAACCTCCTAAGAATGGCCCATTTCGGAGGTCGTAACATTCTCCCCCGCTCAATAGGGCAACGCCTTGTCGCTCCTTCATAGTGGACTGTCAATTTGTCTTTAAATTGCACAGTGCTTTCGGCTGGTTCCAATAGCCTACTCTCTGGTTTCCTTTTCCCATTATCATATATCAGGTCGGGGAGTTTGTCTAGTCTCTTCAATGTTAGCTATGATCCCTCACTTCTTATTAAATGAAATCGTACTCCTATTGGGGCTCCTTTTTTTGTGAAATTATGGGGCTTATGGGGTTTCCTCATCTTTGTGAATTGTTTGGGGTATGCTTACGTGGAAAAAAAAAACCGGGTGGAATTTCAGTTTGGGGTGGAAGTTCCAATTTGTAAGAAAATTCCACTGTTTTATAATTGGGAATAAACCCTCGTATCGCCTCATTAGACCTTTATGTGTTGTCCCTTCGTACTTTGTATCAAATGAAACTTAAAAGCACTTGGTTACCTACTTGATATTCCATCGGCCCCGCTTTTTCATTCTCTTGATAGCTGGGTTTAAGTATGTCCGGGCTAAGTCATGATTTTCCTACCATTCCTTTGCAAATTTATATGCGGGGGGCTGGACTCCGTAATCCTATTGCCACTGTATGAGGAGTTAAGGGTTGCTTTCTCAAGACGATCTAAAAAGGAACTCTGTCCGATGGATTCATTCTTCTGTAAGTTAAACGAAAACTGTGCCACATCAACAACTTGATCCAATCATGTTGGTTTTACCCCTTACAAATGCCTTAAGTATAATTCCACAAAAGCTTTCCCACTCGCTCTGTTTGCCCATCCGTCTGGGATGCAAACAGTTGAAAAGTTCAACTCGATCCCAAAAGTTTGAACAATTCTGTCCAAAATTTCCCTATAAATCCCATCTCGATCACTCAAAATGTTTCGGGGTAGGCCCCAAACTTTACTATAGTTTCAAGAACAACCGGGGAGCTTCATCTGCTGGGCACTCCTTTGTTGCTGGGGTAAAAGTCACGTATTTTGAGAACCTGTCTACCACAACCAAAAATTGTACCATACCCCTTCGGTCGGGTAAAACTTTTAATGAAGTCCATGGAAACGCTTTCCTATGGCCATTCAGGAATGGGGAGAGGCTTTAGTAGTCCTGGAGTTGCCTTGTGTTCAACTTGTCTATGGTACACAAAAGTTCGGACAAGCTTCAATATCTTCCCTCAGTGGGAAAAAATTTCCCCTGCTTGGGTAGGTTTTGGAGTTGCCATTTGTCTTCACTCTTAAGGGATTCCCTTCTCAGAAATTCAAGGGAAAGGGGCACATAAATTTGTTGTCCCTTTGCATATATTAGTCCATTCTCTACCAAAATCTCCTTGTTCCCTTCCTTGGACATTGGATCCATAGAGCTTTAACTTGCTTATCACTCTCCATCCCCTTTTTGGGTTCTATCAATGAGGTTGCTTTCAGGTTTGCTGATGGCTGCCAACTCAAACCCCTTTGGCTCAAAGCATCCACCAAAACATTTGTCTTACCTGACTTATGTTTTAAGGTCGAAATCAAATTCTGCTAGGGAAAACCTGCCATCGGGGTTTTCCCGGGCGAGAGCTTCTTTTGAGTCTGAAAATAGCTGGTGGCCATATTGTCAGTCTTGACCCCAAACTTCTTCCCTAACAAGTTAGTGTCTCCATACCAAAGACAGTATACTATCGCCGTCATCTCCTTTTCATGCATTGGATATCGCTTCTTTGTGTCGTTCAACTTTTAGCTCTCAAATGCTACGGGTGTCTTCTTGCATTAAAACCCCTCCAATAGCAAAATCACTAGCATCAGTACATACCTCAAAGGGTTTGCTAAAAGTTGGGGAAAGGAGAAGGCCGCTCCTTCGTGATTGCCATTTTTAAGGTTTTGAGTGCCCATCATCTCTTTGTATCCAAACCCAAGGGGTATCCTTTTTCGTAAGTCCGTCAATGGGCTTGCTATCTTCGATAGCTTTAATGAATCTTTTATAGTAATTTTACTAAGCCAAGGAAGGATCTCAACTCAGTAGGCTTGGTGGGTTCCTTCTAATCCCCGAGGCTCGTACCTTCCTTCGTCCATTCTAATCTTTCTTCTCCCCACTATGTGACTAAGGAACGTCCCCCTCTTCTTGTGCAAAGGCACATTTATCTATTTTCACATACAGATCATTCCTCTTCAAAGCTAAGAATACTGAGTGAAGGTGCTCTATATGTTCCTCTAACGTCTTACTATAAATCATATGTCATCCAAGTATACTACTATAAATTGATCAAGAAAGGGCGCTAAAACACGATTTTATAAGTGATAAAAAGTACCGAGGCATTGGTAAGGCCAAACGACATGACTAGGAATTCAAAAGCACTATACCCTTTTAACACAAGGTTCTTGGGTTCATCTCTTTTTGCAATCCTCACTTGGTGATATCTTGAGCGTAAATCCAATTTGGAGAAATATTTAGCTTCCCCAACCTATCGAATAGATCCATACCAATGGAATGGGATACTTATCTTTATCGTAACCTTATTTAATCCCATAATCAATACACATTCGGAGTGATCCATCTTTTTTCTTCTAAAAAAGTACGGGAGCTCCAAAAGGTGCCTTTGAAGGCTAAGAAACCTGCTTTTAGTAATTCTTTTAAATTTTCGTCTCAATTCTTCTAATTTTGGAGGTGACATCTATATGGGATGGCGGTGGGTGGCCTAGTTGGGTTCCAATTCTATCACATGGTCTGCCCCTCTTCTTGGTGGTAACTTCTTTTGCAACATTGGTGGATTTATATCCTTAAATTCTTCCAATATTTCCCCCACTTGAGGGAGAACACTTTCTTGACTACTAGTCTCTTCCCTAACTTTTAAGGCAACCAAGTAAATGACTTCATTTTTTTGAGTCCTTTTTTTAATTGTGAAACCGATAGGAATTTGGTGGCTTGGCCCAACCTTTTTTACTACAGGCACCCCGCTTGCGAGTTGTGATCAAGTACACAAATGCAGTTAGCTTTATGGTACGATAAGTAAAATTAATGCGATCTAAGAAGTCATCCCGATCACAAACTCAAAATCATCCATTGGGACTACTTCAACTGTTTTCATTTCCCTGCCAACCCCCAATACGGAGCTCTATCCCCTAGCTACTCTAAAAGTGGGAACTTCTTTGAGTTAACTGGTTTGAGCCATGTTTTAGTCTCCTCCACTTTTAGCCCTAACTCCTTTGCTTGCCATATCAGAAATAAAGAGATGAGATGCTTCTGTATCTACGAGGGGATTAAGTTTCTTACCTGCTATCAATATTTCGGTATACACAATCCTTTTCTTTCATTGACTTGAGACTTCATAGCACTGAGTAGACGAACTGACCCTAACTGGGCCTCAAACCCCCTCATCTGAGCTTTCACTTGCTACTAGTGCCGCCAATCTCTCTTTCTTTGGACACTCCTGGCATAATGGGGTCCATTACAGAAATAACATTTCAATTCATGGGGGTTTCCATCTTTCCCCGTCTCTCCCTTCACCAGTTCTTCCCGATCGTTATCTCTCTCTTTGCTTTGGTTTTTTCCTTGGAAGAACTCCCACTTTCTCCCTTCTTCCCCCTTTTCCATCTTCCCCCTGTAATCTTAGGATCAGTCTTTTGAAATCCATTAGGCCTTCAGCAACTGCTATAGCTTGGAAATTCTTCCACTCCCCTTCGCTCCAGCTTTAATTTAGCCCAGGGCTTTAAGCCATCCACAAACATCACCAAAGCATCTTCTTGGTTGAGGTTTGGGATCTCCAACATCAACTCTGAAAATTCCTTTACATATTGGGTTTATGTCACCCTTATGGGTTAGGTGACGTAATTTCACCTTTGCTTCCTTAGCAGCATTTTGGGGGGAGAATTGACTCTTCAATCTTGTACAAAGCTATCCCAAGTGTTGATATCAGCCGCCCTCTTACGCCACCATACCATGGTGGAGTCTTTCAGATTACATGGCAGCAGTACGTACCTTTCAGCATCATCTAAGATTCCCATAGCATTAAAGGTATTGTTCCATTCTCCCTAAGAAGTTATCTACTTCTCAAGCAGACCGCATCCCGCTAAAATGCTCTGGCTTTGGAATATCAACCCTATGGCCGGTCTGGAGGGTCATTCCATTTTCAACAGCAATTCGGCAAACCGTCAAATTTCGTCTTGAGATCTTCAATCTCTTGACGCATGGCCACTACCACTGCATCAATCTTAGCTTCATAAGTTTCTTCCTTAGTTTTCCCAAAGGGCCTGATTTCGGGCTTGGAGAGCATCACCCTCTCTTCAATAACATTTCCATGCTGCCTAAGCTCTTCTACAGCCCGATTTAGTGCTCCTTGCAATTCGCCCAGGAGTTCTTCCTCCATTTCCTCAAGACTGCCTTGAGATCATCAAATTGTTCCTTGGCCTCAGCAATTCTCAACTCTGCCTTATCCATCCTATTAAGGAGAGAGTTCAGTAAGTCCCGAGATTTAGCCCCTTTTCCTGGGAAAACGGCGATCGTCATTAGTCACTAACTCATCGACCATTGAAGCGTTGTTGTCTCATCCAGAGACATCTTCTTCATAAGCAATTCCCTTTTTTAGGCTCTGATACCACTTGTCACGGGGGAATTCCGTCGCTCGACCCGTGCGGGACTTAGCGTTCCTGACCTCACTAGGAAGACTAAGTCAGCCTGTAAAAACACTCACAATGTTAGAGAAAAAAAGTAGAGAGAGAAACTCTGATAGTATACTGTATTCACTCAAAAAACTTGTGTATTACATCTGAGGGGAATACCCTTATATATACAGAAAGCCTTTACATCTAATGGTCAAGATCAATTCGATTTAATGGTTTTCAATTGATTCACAACTACTACATTCACCTACCCCCACCAACTACTATACAAATTCGGACTTCTTTAGAACCTTCTAGAGCTTTTATCATCTAGAAGCTTTTAGTAGGCTTGGGCTTTCGTCTTTGGGGTTAGGAACCTCCTAAGAATGGCCCATTTCGGAGGTCCGTAACATTAGCACGTGGGTTGTATGGTATAATAGCGGGCCCGTCAGTTATTGTGCAAGCTTCAGTCTGGTTGTCTGTGCTGCCGTCGGTCAGTATGGCATTGGACTACTGTTTTCAAAACAGTGGACATGGGGTCAGGTTGGAGATGAATCTGAGAGGGTGTTGTTCGTGGATGTGAAGAGGTGTATGGTTGCTGTTGTTGCTGTCGTCTGTTGTGTTGAAGATTGCATGGGTGACTTATTGCTGGCAGTGTAGTGCGGTTGATGATCAGGCTTCAGGTGTGGTGTGTGTGGTTTGTGAATCAGGGTAGGACTATTTTGGGTCGTTTGTTGTTGGAGATGGTGTAGGTGTCTTGTTCGGGTTATTTGTTGCAAGTTGAATTAGGTGTTGTCGCAGTAAAAGTATAGAGTTGTTGATATGCATGTGCGTTTCGCAGTAAAGGATCTTTTTTTTTTTTTTGGGAGTACATGTATTTATAAAATCCAAACTAAATCATATCGAATCGTATCTATTTATCTAATTTGATAAAAATTAAACTAGATTCGAATTTTAAATTTCCCAAACTAATTTAATAAAATCAAACTAGATTAGATATTTTCTAACTATTTAAATTCAAACCAGAAGATTTGATTAGATATGTTCCCGCTTATTTATCTCACTTTTTATAAAAGATAAAAAATAAAAGGGCATATAAGTGTTTAAAAAAAATAAAAGACATATAAGTGTTTAACAAGACTTGAACCTGTGACCTTAAACTCATTCCATGTTAAATACTCCAATGTTTATTCATTAAGCTGTTAGCTTATGCCTAGAGTTTTAGTACAAATTTAATTACACTTAAACACGTGACTTCCTAAAATAATTATTTGTACTAAGCTAAAACTAAAACTATTTGTCTTTAAATAAGTTTTCTTCCTAACAATCTACATAATTTTTTATATTTTTTTCTTTTTTCTTTTTTTTGGTATTTTTATCATTTGTTAATTTTTATTTTTTTATCTTTTTATTATTTATATATTTATTTATTTTTATTTTTTTAATTTGGACCCTTTTTTAAAAAATAAAAAATCAAAATTTAGAATTACGAATGGGGTAAAAATTAAATGTCTACAACATGTTTCTAATAAATAACGAGTAATTTTATATATAACCTAAATATAAATATTTAATTATTTTATTTTCTAAAACCAAATTTAAAGGTATCAATTCTACCCAAAATCTCTAACTCCCTTTTAAAATTTAGATTTAATTGAATAATTTACACAATCGCTTTAAATGTTAAGGGACAAATCCGAAACAGCCTATATTTAATATATCTCCTTTAAAAAAAAAATTCCGAAAATCCTCTCTTACCACTTTAGTGGGATTTTCCATTTATCCATTATCCCCTTTTTCGTCCCTTTCCATCAAAA
>JAMXBC010000526.1:0-19672 GCA_024138005.1 Lumnitzera racemosa
TAAACCCCCCAAAAAATTTTAAAAAATTTTTAAAAAAAATCCCTTAATAAAATTTATTCGGTTTTTATCCTCTCAAATCCAAATTTTTTTTTTATCCCCTTAAAAAGGGGGAAAAAATTGGGAAAATTTTTTTTCAAGAAACAGGGTAAAAAATTTTAAAAACTTGGGGTTTTTCAATTTTGGGACTTCTCCCAATACCTCCTTTAAAGATTTTTTTTAAAAATTTTCCACCTTAAACCGTTAATTCCCCCAATTTTTCTAAAAACCCCGAATTTCCATTTCCTCCAAATTTTCCCAAAAAAAGTAAATCCAAAAAAAAAATATGTAACAAATTTTTTTTTTAAAATGTTTTTGGTTATAAAAAAAAAATATTATTCCAAAAAAATTTTTTTTTTTCTTCTAATTTTTTCCTTTTTTTAAAAAAGTTTCCAAAGGTCCGGGCTTTCTTTTTTCCCAAGCTTAAAAACTGGAAGATAAAATTTTTTATTATAAAAATCCCCACAAACCCCTTATTTTTTCCCCCAAGCCGGGGAAAAAATGTTTTTTCTAAGAATTTTGTGCAAAAGGGTTTTTTATTTAATGTCAAAAAAACTTTTTTTTAAAATTTCCATTTAAGGAAAAAAAAATTCCCCCAACTTTTGTTTTAAACGGTTAGTTTTTTTAAAAAAAACATAAATTTTTTTAACTAAATTTTTTCCCCCTTTTTTTTTTTGGTCAGAAAACCCTTTGAAAACTTTTTGCAGGTTTTTTGTTCTAAAAATTTTCTCATTCCTTAAATTAGGAAATTTTAAAAAAAAAAAAAAAAAAAAAAAAAAAAAAAAAAAAAAAAAAAAAAAAAAAAAAAAAAAAAAAAAAAAAAAAAAAAAAAAAAAAAAAAAAAAAAAATTTTTTTTTTTTTTTTTTTTTTTTTTTTTTTTTTTTTTTTTTTTTTTTTTTTTTTTTTTTTTTTTTTTTTTTTTTTTTTTTTTTTTTTTTTTTTTTTTTTTTTTTTTTTTTTTTTTTTTTTTTCTAACCCTATAATATATATATATGCATAATGATTATATGCTCAAAATGATAAAACCATAAAATTATAACTTTAAATATAAAATGTACTAAGTGATTCAATATAATCATAGATTCTTTAAAACCATTCATAATATATCTTTAATAACTAAATCATATATCAAATAATCAATGAAAATCCAATTTTTTACAAATTTAATTAATTTTTGTTCTAAATAATAAAATGACATAAACCTTTTTTACAAATTTTTTTATATTTAAAAAAAATTAAAAAGTATAAATTTTAAGAATTTGGTAATAAAAATTTTTTTTTTTTAAAATTTTTGTCCCAAAAATGATAAAACCAAAATTTAATTTTAAAATAAAAAAACCCCCCATTTAATTCTTCAAAAATACTATAACTTTTCTTTATAAATTATCATATTTAAAATTTTTTATTTATTTTAATAATTTTTTTTATAAATAATTTTAAAATCCTTTAAAATAATCAAGGGGTAATTTTTTGGTTTAATGATTTATAAATTAAATAGTTAAGTTGGAATTTAAAAAAAGTCATATATATTAATGGATATTACTACTAAAAATGTAAATAAGAAATTTAAAACCTCAAAAAAATAACCTAAAACCAATTTAGATTTGATCTTTTTCAAAAAACAAATTAAAAATTTACTCAATTTAATTAATAAATTTTCTAATTTAAACTTTTTAAAACAGTTAATATTTTTTTCAATTGAAAACTAAAAAACTTTTTAATAAATAAATAAATTTATATTAAATTTAAAAAGTTTATAAAAAATGTTATCTAAGAGGAAATTTGAAATTAATAATTTCTTAATCCCTTTCTTATATTTAATTTGTAAATTTGGTTATAATGGGTTTTTTTTTTTTAAATTTTTTCAAAACAAATTTTTAAACTATTACATAACCTTACTTTTTTTTCTTTTATAATAATTAACTTTAAAATTGGGGTTTAATTTAAACACCCTATTCTTAAAAATTTTGTTAATCATAAATGAGGATTTTTGTATTATTAATTCATGATTTGGTTATTAACAAATGGGGTTTTCTATTTTGACTTATAATTGGTTTTTAAAAAACATCATATTATTATATTCAACTTATTTGGCCATTTAGTAAAAAACTCTGTTTTATTATAAAATTAAGTGTTTTTAATTACTTACAATAAATCAAAAACACTTTAAAACTAAATTGTTAAGGTCGAAAAGATTCCCTTTATGGTAATTGATTAAAGGGTTTTTCCCCTACTAGAATTTTCTTTAAATTTAAAAAAAGTATTATAAAATTTTTTAAAGTTAAATTTTAAAAACCCCCTTTGGAGAACTTAATTAAATGTTAACACCTTTTCTCAAAGGGGTTAAAATTTAATATTAAGAATTTTCATAATAATAAAATAACATACTAAGTTAAATTTTTATGTAATAATTTTTTTACTTGTTACATATTAAGGGAAAAATACATGCTTTTTTACCCTAAATTTTTCTTTTTAAAAAGTAACTTATTGACCCAAATTTAAATGTAAATTTTAAATGTTAGAATTAAGAAATTTTGATTGTAATCTATTTAATTATTATTTGAACTTAAAAGTTGATTTAAGACTTTATATTATCATAAGTAAATTTAAAAAATTTTTTTTAAGTAATTTTTAAAAAAATTGGAATCCTAATTTTGTCCCAAAATTTATGTTTAATTAAAAACATTTATTTTTATTATTTTTAGGCTTTAATACTGCTTAAATTTTTCAATATATTTAGTGGACCCTTTGGTTAATTTTTCGACTCTTTATAATGGGGGTTTTTTTTTAACTAAAAAGAAATTTTAAGTTTTAGTTTTCCAAAGGTTAGGGAAATTTTTATTGCACACAATCAAAATGGAAAACTCAAAAAAAATAGTTAACATAAAAGTTGTGGGAATTTACCCGGAGTAAAGGGTTTAAAAGCTTATTTAAAAAAATTTTTTTTATTCCCCCAAACTTTTTGTTTTTTTATTAACTAAGGCCCTTTTCATTTTTGCTTTAAAAGGTTTTTCCCCTAAAAACCCCAATAAGTAAAAAGATTAATTCCTCCAAAAAATAGAAAAAAAAAATTTCCCCCCCCCCATTTGGGGGTTTAATCATTTAAAACTTTTTGAAAAAAAATAAAAAAATTTGGTAAAATTTATTTTTCCCCCCATTTCCATTTGTAGTTTTGGGGTTCCTAAGCTTCATAAAACCATTTTTTAACAAACTTAAAAGGGTTTAAAAAGTTTTCTTATCCCCGCAAAAAGGGGAAAAATTTGCTTTTAAACCCTTTTTAAACTTTGCTTTAAATTTTTTAAAAAAATAAAACCCCAAAATTTCAAAGGCCCCAAAAGTTTCTAAAATACAAAAATTTTTTAACCAAAATTTTTACCCTTGGGGTCCTTTCCCGGCCCTACCAATTTAAATTTTTCTTTAAATTTTAAATTTGTTTGTTATTACCCAGACCTGATTTTTCCCCCATTTCCTTTCCAATTGAAAATGATTTTTTAAATTTAATTTTTTAATTTAAAAACCCACCCAATAAACCCAAAAAAGAAAAAAAATAACAACGTTTTTAAAATGCCCCTAAAAAACAAAAAAAAAGGAAATTTTTAGTTTTATAACCCCCCTTTTTTTTCAAATTATTTTAAAAAAAAAAATTTAAAGTTTTGGGTTTTTTAAAAAAAAAAGGGAAAAAAAAGGGGGAAAAAAAAATTTTTTTTTAGTTTTTTTTAAATTAAAAAAAATAAAATTAAATAATTTTTAAAAAATTAATAAAAAGATAAAAAAAAAAATAAAAAATAAAAATGAAAAAAACAGATAGAAACAAATTTAATGTTAAAGGTTTAAAAGTAGTGCATTTTAATATTTAAAAACCCTTAAAATTAAAATTTCCTAAAATCAGTATTTAAAATTTTTAAACCAAAAATATATATCCCTTAAAATTGTTAAGTAAAAATCTTTTCTCCATATAACCTTTAGAATAATCCAATCAATGATTAATTCAATTTTAAAAAATTCTCAAATTTCCAATAATTTAAAATTATAGTTTAATAATTTGGGGGTAAAATTTTTTGGTAATATTTTTAAAATTCAATTTTTTTATTTTTAGGTTGTTAATGGTAATTAAATTGAAATTTTTTGATTAATTGGTTTTTTATTTAAAAAATTTTAATTTATTTAGTGTAATGAATTAATTTTTTTTTGGTTATTTGGTTTAATTTTTAAAAAAAAATTTAAAAAGAATTTGAAATGAAACAATTAATTAAAAGGAAAAGGGTTTTAAATTTTAAAAATTTTTAAAATGCATAAAATAAATAAATTTGTTTTTTAATTTTTCCCAAAAAAATTTATTGAAATTTTAAATTTTTTTTCAAATAATTTTAACAAAAATTCTATAAAAAACCCTTAAACTAATTTAATTTTTTAGCCCCAATTCTAAAAAATAAAATTTTCTAACAAATTGACAAATTTTAAAAACAGTTGGTTTCAAAAATTTTTTAAATTTAACCCATAATTTTAAAGCTAATTACTCAAGTTTTTTTAGGAGGGGGGCTTCAATATAGGTTTTTATTCGTTTTATTTATAAAATCCTTAAATAATTTTCCTAAAAACCAAAAATTTTAACAAATTCCCCTTTTTAAACTAATTAATAGGATTAAATTTCTAAAATTTGAATTCTTGCCGTTTTTGAATGTTAAGGGTTTTTGAAATACCAAATTCTAAACATAATAATTCTTTAAAGAAACTTATTCATCAAATCCAAAATTAAGGAAATTTTAAATTAATATAAAAAATTATTTCCCCTATTAAATTTTAAATTTAAGAAAACCTTTTAATCCAATTGATACCATTTAATCAAAGGAAATTGGTTTAAATTTAAAACATTTATTAAATGTTAAAGATTTTCATAGTGATTATTGGGAAATTGATTAATCTAGAAAATCCTTTTTTTTAAAAATAAAAAAAAAGGGAAAGTTTTGTCTTGGTTTTTGAATAACTTTTAATCCCTTTTGTTTTAACCTTTCCAAAACTTAAACCCCTTTTTCATTAAATTTAAAAATTTTTTTTAGACAATTTGAGCCTAAAAAATTGGGAAATTTAAAATTATTTAATCAATTTTCGTCTAAGAAAGAAATAAAATTAATTTTAAAAACCAAGGCTTAATCTTCCCCGACTTAAATTAATGTCCTTCCATACTTGAATTTTTCTTTTACAAAATCTTAAATTTAAAAATTCAAATAACCCAAAAATTTTCAATTTCCCAAGTAAGACAAAAGAATTTTTCTTTCAAGTTTAGAAATTTTATTTTAATTGATACAATTTTTAAATATTAAATTTTATTTTAGCCAATTTCCCTCCTCTTGGGGAAAAAATACTTTTAAAATAATTTTTTTCCTTTATTTTAAAAAACCCAAAAAAGTTCATTAATTTTGGGTTTTAAATTTTAAACTTTTTGTAAATTAAATTTTTTTTAAATTCTAAAAATTTAAAAAACCAATTTAAAAGAATTTAAGGGATATGGACAATATGACTTTTTCCCCCTCCTTAAAATATTTCAAGTCCTTATAACCCTTTTTTAACTTATAAGTTATAAACCTTTCTTTAATTTAAACCCTCCAGAATTTCTTAGGGGGGAAAATTTTGGGACTTAAGAGTGGCAAGAAAAACACTTTTTAAAAATTAAATTTATGGCCTTATTTAAATTTTTAAGCATTTTTGGGACAATCAAGATATGTTTTGTAAAAAAAGGTACTTTTCCCTTTGGGTTTTTTAATCCAGGTTTCAAATCTTATTTTAGACTACTAAAAAAAAACAAATTTTAAAAACAAATAACAATTTTTTTTTCTTCCCCTTTTTTAAAATTTATTTTTTACCAATTCCAAAGATTTTTCTGAAATTTTTTAAAATAATTAATTTTCATCTCAAAGTCTATCTCACAATCCTTATTACTAGTTAAAAAGATAGAGGGTAAATACTTTATTTAAGGGTTCCTTTAATTTAAATAATGGAAAGGCTTTTAATAATAACTTTTGGGAAATGTAACTTCCCAATACTATAAATTTTGGTCCAAATTTTTCCTTAATTTCAATTTTTAATAGGTTAAACCTAATAAATAATGGTGTGGCCTTCCAAAACTTAAAAGCTTTCCTAATACCATTTGCTTACCCTTTCATTTAAAATTATGCATTTCAAAATTTTGGCACATTTTTACAGTCAAAACTTGGTTTTAGAGCCTTTATTTCTATAGTGGGAGAAAATGGAGTATGGTGCCTTGTTGTCCCACAAATTTTGGCCTCCTAAATTTTTTTTATAAAGGTACTGATTCCCTTTTAGAAAGTTTAAAAAACCCTTTTTGTTTTTTTTTTTAAAATTAAAGGTCAGTTATTTTGAATTTTAATTGGTTATTTCAAAATCCTTAAATGCCTCTGTTAATAATTTCAAAGATTAAATTCCATTTGATTAATTAAAAAATTTGCATTTTCAATCCTTTTGGGAAATTATTTTTTTTGAAAAACATCAAACAACATACATACAATTTTCTTCTTGCTTAAGAAATATTAAAACCCTATTAGTTTGCAACCAAAAAATTTTATAAAAAAAGAATTAAATCCTTCCAAAATAAAAATTTTAAAAACTTTAAGGGATTCTTCCCATTAAAACCTAAAATAAAATTAAACTTAAAGGTTTTTTAAAAAAATTTGGGAACAAGATTAAAAATTTAAATAGAATCCTTTAACAATAAAGAAAATTGTTGGTTAAAACCTGTTTTACTTTAAAAGGTTGGCAAAGGTTTTAAAAAAAAAATTTCTTGAAAATCCTGGTCTTCAAGACTAATCTTAAAGTGGAAAAGGTTTTTTTTTTTTTTTTGGAATATTTTAAACCCTTCCCTAAAGGGTTGGGAAAATATTAAATTTTTCCTGAATAAGTATAAAATTTAAGTGGAAGATCCCCCTTAATAAACCCTTTTTGGCCCCCAAACTTTTAAATCTATATTTAAGGTTTAAAGTTAAAAATATGATTCAACCTTGGTTCTATGCCCAAACATTACTATTAACACTTTCCTCAATACATAAACCACTCTAAGAGGGTTGGCTTAAATTTTTTTGATAAAGGCCCCAATAACCTCCACTCTATTAATAAAACTTTTTTAACTTCTTAAAAACAACTAAGTCTCAATTGTGACAAAAGCTTAAGTCTTTCCCCCAGCATTTAAAAAATTCAATGAACTATAATTCTTATCCATAAATTAATTAAGTATTTTTTTTTTAAAAATATTATTTAAATTAGTAAAAATTCTATTCACCCTTTTGGCCCTTTTTTTTGACCAAATTTAAGGCGGTTTTTTAAATTTAATTTTTTAACGAATTGTTTAAATACAAAAAAATTATTGTTTGTATCATAACTTACAAGATTAAATCCCCTTTTTTATGGCCTTATTTTACAAATTCTTTAATTGTTTAAAGGCCTTTTAATTTAACATTTAAATTAATAAAATTTGTAAATTTTAAAAGTATGATTAATTTGGAATAATTTTTTATAACTTCTAAACTAATTATTTCTATTATAAATTATACCAAGAAAAATTTAAAAAAACAATTTTCTACAATACAAAATTATTTGTCTCTGATAACCTGTCCGTCAAAACCCCGGAATTTGCCTGTAAAAGTTAAACTTCCCTTAAAAATTGTTTTAATCTTAAATTTGTAAACCCTTATTCAAATAAAGGTTAATAAAGTACAAGAAAGAAAATAAAAATTTTAAATTAATAAATCCCCCCCTAATTTAATTAAATTTATAATTGTTTTTAAAGTTCAAAAATTTGGAATTAAGGTCAATAATTTTTAAAAGCAAATATAAATAACTTCCCCACAATTTCATTTTTCTAGAAAAAATAGATTTTTCATTAAAAGCCTTCCCGAAGATTTTATTAAACATAAATAAAACCAATAAACCCCCTAATTTTCCCCTTCCCTTTAAATTTTTAAAATAATACTAAATAGGCAATTTGTTACTTCCTAACTAATTTCCAAACAAAATTTTTGTTTAATATATAAACTTTAATTAACAAACAAATTTTGATACTATATAAATTAACCTTTAAAAAAAGACTAAAATTTAGTTAATTTCTAAATTTTTGGAAATAAACCTTTAAAAGGGTCAATATTAAGGTTAAAACTTTAAAAATAAAAAAAGTTGGAATAAGCCCAAAATTTTAATCTATTTATTTTTTAAAGAATTTTTTTTATTAAAAGGATTAACAATAGCTATTAAATTTGGGTAAAAATTAAACAATATAATTTGTTAAAAAAATATTTAAAAAGGATTAGGACTAACCTTTTTAAATGTAAGGTATATTAAGACCCAAAAAATAGGTAAATCAAAATAAAATAATTCAAATTTTACCTTTATTATTAAATTTTTCCCATTAATTTAAAAAAGCCAATATCTTATAGAATAAAGCCTTCCCAAAAATCAAGGTGTAAGCCAAACTTAAGTTTTTAACCCCAAAAAATAAAAATTTAACTTTTAATGTTTTTTCTAAAAATTTTTCTTATTTTACAAATTTTTGGAGTTTCTTATCAATTAAACTTTTTTCTAACAATTTTTAATTTTAGAATTTTTAGTTTTTGGTGATTTTAAAATTTTGTTTTCTTAAAACCCCTTTTTCTTTTGGCTTGAAAAAAATTATTTTTTTGCCCGGTTTTTTTTTATCTTTTTAGTTTTTTTTTTTTTTTTAAAATTTTTTTTTTTTTTTAAAAATTTTTTTTTTTAAAATTTTTAAAAATTTTTTTTTTTTTGGGGTTTTTTTTAAAAATTTTTTTTTTTTTACTTTTAAAAAAAATTTAAATTTTTTTTTTTTTTTTTTTTTAAAATTAATTTTTTTTTTTTTTCAAATTTTTTTTTTTGTTTTGAATAAAAAATGGGAAAACCCTGTGTTTTTTTTAAAGGTTCAAAAATCTTTTTTCCAAATTTTTTTTATTTTTTTAATTTGTTAATTTTAAAAATTATTTAAAATTTTTTTAATGAAAAAAAACCCAAAAATTTAAAAGTCACTGGCCAATGTTTTGTTTTTTAAAATTTATTAATTTTTTTTAGAAAAAATCTTTAAATTTT
The DNA here is from genome assembly GCA_024138005.1 of Lumnitzera racemosa. Taxonomy (NCBI): domain Eukaryota; kingdom Viridiplantae; phylum Streptophyta; class Magnoliopsida; order Myrtales; family Combretaceae; genus Lumnitzera; species Lumnitzera racemosa. The sequence goes on from JAMXBC010000526.1 coordinate 9,140, forward strand.
TGAAATTTTCTTTTTAAATTTTTATAGAATTTAAAATTAAAAAAATAGGTAATTTTAATTTTTCCATACTTCCTTTTTTTACTTTTTTAAAATTTTTTTTTTTTTTTTAAATATGGAAAAAAATGATAAATTAAAATGGTTTTTATTTTGGAAAAATAATAAAATGGGAAAGAGTTTTGGGCTAAAGGAGAAAAATTGTTTTTAATCAAAGTTTAAGGGAAAAAATATAATGAGGGGAACCATTTTTTCAGGAAAAATAAAAAATTAAAAAAGGAAAAAAAATTTAAAACTTAGTGATTCTTGCTTTATCTTTTAAAAATATTCTACATTTAGATCTTAAAAAGGGGTTTTTAAGATAAAGAAAAAAGAAAAAAAAAAAATTACTTTTTAAATTTTAAAATTTTTTTAAGTAAAAGTTTAATAATAAGCCCTTATTGAAAAAATATAAATATAATAAATTATTGAATAAAAAACTCAAAAAATGGTAAATTAAATCAATAAAACTAAACCAAAATAAATAGAATGTTAAATATAAAATTAATGAAATTATTTAAATTTAATTAAATTACCTATTTTATATTATTGTATAGAATTTCCAATTATATAGATTTTAAAATTCAAACATTTAATTTAATTAGATTAATCCCCCTAAAAAATTTAAATTTTAAAAAGAAATTTTATTTTTTTTTTTAAGGTTTTTTACTTAATGTTTTTTATTTTAGGGAAATTGGTTTATTTTTTTTGTATTAATTTTGTATTTTTTTTTTTTCTTATTCTTAATTTAATTATAACTATTAAATTAAAATTTATCCTTTTTGCTGTAATATTTTATTATAAATTTTTCACTAAAATTTTTTTTATTTCCTGGGTAATTTCGAAGGATAAATTTTGAAAAGTAAAAAATAAAAAACAAAGCCCAAAAATCATAAATTTATTCCTTTAATCCCCTTTAAAAATTAACCCTGGGAGAAACTCCCTTTTTAAAAATAAAAAAGGGTCCATGAAAATCAAAATTTAGCCCCCCTTAAACCCTCTTCTTTTAAAAAAATTTTTAAAAATTTGTTTCCCAATCTAAAATTTTTTTTCAAAATTTAATTAATATTACCAAACATTAAAAACCAATTCCAATTTATAAATAATAAATTTATTTTTTTATTTTTAAAATAAAACCAAGTATCTTACCATATTATTTTGTTTTGTTATTTAGAAATTTAGAGCAACTTTAAAAAATTTAAAACTCCTTAAAATTTTTGGGGGGGGGGGGGGGGGGGGGGGGGGGGGGGGGGGGGGGGGGGGGGGGGGGGGGGGGGGGGGGGGGGGGGGGGGGGGGGGGGGGGGGGGGGGGGGGGGGGGGGGGGGGGGGGGGGGGGGGGGGGGGGGGGGGTTTTTTTTTTTTTTTTTTTTTTTTTTTTTTTTTTTTTTTTTTTTTTTTTTTTTTTTTTTTTTTTTTTTTTTTTTTTTTTTTTTTTTTTTTTTTTTTTTTTTTTTTTTTTTTTTTTTTTTTTTTTTTTTTTTTTTTTTTTTTTTTTTTTTTTTTTTTTTTTTTTTTTTTTTTTTTTTTTTTTTTTTTTTTTTTTTTTTTTTTTTTTTTTTTTTTTTTTTTTTTTTTTTTTTTTTTTTTTTTTTTTTTTTTTTTTTTTTTTTTTTTTTTTTTTTTTTTTTTTTTTTTTTTTTTTTTTTTTTTTTTTTTTTTTTTTTTTTTTTTTTTAATTAAAAATTTTTATCAAATTAGACTTAACAAACTAAGATAATTTAAATTTATAAAAGAAATTTTTTTATATATTATTTTTAAGTTTTTAATATTTAATTTATTTCTTATATTTATTTTCAGTAAATAAGGTTTGGGTTTTTTATTTTTTTATTAACCCTTAAACCTGTTTAATTTTAAGAATTTAAAAAAATTTTAAATTAAAAGATAAAATGTAGGGGATTTTTTAAAATATTAATTAATTCCCAAATAATGTGTGATTTAAAGAAACATGAAGTACATAAAAGAAATTTTAAAAAATTTAACCAAAAAATTATATTTAAAATAAAAAAAAAACTAAAAAAGGATATTGAATAAAACAACAAATATAATTATTTTTATAAAAAAAAAAAAAATAAAAAATTATTAATTAAAATTGAAAGTTTTAAAAAAGAAAAAATTTTTTTAACTTTAACTTTAAACCTAAAATTTTTAATTTTTTTAAATAATTTAAAAAATTTAAAAATTTATCCCCTTAAAATATACCAATAAATGTCTTACCCTAAAATTTTTAAAAAAATTTTCTAATAATAAATTAACACAACTAAATAAATTGAATTTAACTTTAAAAGGCAATTTTAATTTAAAAATTTATCTATTAATTGGGTAATAAATGGCAAAAAAAAAGTTATTTTATTTTAAAGGGGGTTTTAGTAAAACAAACTTTTGGGTTTTTTAAAATTAAATTTTCCCATTTTTTTAATCAATTTAATCAATTTTAAAATTCATTTTTTTATTAATCTTATTTTATTATTTAATGAAACTTGTGACTTTAATAAAATTAAATGAAGTTTTTTAATTAAAATTTATGCTTTTAAAATTTTGAGATTTTATTAATTCTAGTATTTAAATCAATAATTTGGGCCCTTCATATCAAATATTTGAATTTATTGTTTGAAATAGTTTATTTATAATAAAAGATTTGAAATTTAAAAAACAATGAGAAAATGGAAAATTCTAGAGCAAGGTTCATTTAAAGGATAAACTAACTGGTTTTAATATTTTGAATAAGTAATCATGAATTAAAACTTACTTATTAAAAGTTTCCCAAAAATTTTTCTTTTTCAAGATTGTTTTTGGGGGTTTAACCATTTGAATTTTTTATTATTATAATTTTAAAAAAAAATTAAAAATTTAATTATAAATTGGTTTATTATTATTGAACCCAATACACTTTTTTTTTTTTTTAAAATCCAAAAACATTTTAATAGTCTTTTTTAGAAAATTCAATTTTTAAAATTTAAAATTTAATTAAAAATTACAACAAAATTTAAAAAATCAAAAAAAGAAAAATTAAGATTAAAACCCCCCTTTTAAGTGATTTATTTTTCTAAATTTAATAAAAAATTTTTTAAAAAAAAAAAAAAAAAAGGAAAGATAATTTTAAAAATTTAGAATTTAATCTAAATTGGGAAAAATTTAAAACATGGGAAAATTTAAAAGAAAATTTCCAAAAAAAAAGAAAGAAAATAAAAAAAAAAATTAAGTTACTTTTAATTTAAAAAAAAAATTATTGATGTAAAAGAATTTAAAAAAATAATTTTTCTATAAATTTAAAAAAAAATTTAAAAGATAAAGAAAAGGAAAAACTAAAAAAAGGGGAAAAAAATTAAAAAAAAAAATAATTTTTAAAATTTAAATTTTTAAATTTTTAAATTTTAATGTTTTACCTTAATTTTTAAAAAAAAAATTTTCTAATTTTAAAACAAAAAAAAAAAAATAAAAAATTAACACCCTTAAATAAGGGAATAAATTTCATAAACAAACAAATAAATTGTTCATTATCTATTTTTATTTTTTTTTTTTTATAATCTATAAAAACAAATTCAATACCTTTGGTTAATAACTTTATAATTAAAATTTGCTTCAAAATTTCTCATAAATTATCATGTTACCAATAATGGATCTCATTTATAACTTTCTTTTAACTGAATTGAGGAAATTTTTTATTTTTATTTCTTCTTATTTTAAACTAGAAAAAATTTTACTTATTAATTAATTTTTAAAAAAACTTTTTAAAAAAATCTAAAAAAAAAAAATATATTTATTAGTTAATATTTGAGAATTTGAAGTTTTGACCCCAAATTTTAAAAACTTTTAGAAATTTTTTTACATCTATAAGAGCCCTTTTATTAGTTTGGGGAAAAAAACCCTTTATAAAAGTGGGTTCATATTTGAAAAATTAAGGTAACTTATAAAAGTTTTTTCCTAGGGTTCAAACAATAGTTAAAATGGGCCCCATTTTATTACTACCTAAAATTGGAAAATAAAAGGGTTTAATTAGAATAAAGTTTTATGGAAATGATAGATTTTAAAAAACCTAAACAAAGTTTTTTAGGATTTTATAATTTAAGTATGGAAAGTAATAAACCCGTCATTTATTTTCAATTGTCAAGGGGAAAAGGGGAAATAGATGCCAAAAAAGTTTTTAAAAAATTTTGGAGAATAAATGGGTTTAAATGGATTTGTGGCTAGGCCCGGAAAGGGTTAATAGTTTAAAATTTTTTTTTTTTCCCTTAAAGTTGAAATTTTAAGGAGATTAAAAAATTAAAAGAAGGATTATTAAAAACAAAAATAACCATTTTTTTTTATTAAAGGGCTAAGGTAAATTACTTAAATAATTCCTAAATTTTTAAATCCATTTCCAAGCTTATTAAAAAAAGTCTCCAAATTTTAAAAATTAATAAGGGGGAAATTTGGGAAAATTAAATCCATTATTGAGAAATTTATAAAAGTTGAGAAGATTTATTAATGCCCAAATTTCTAAATTCAAATTACATTTAGAATATAAATTTATTGAGATCAGCCCCTATTAGAGCAGGTCAAGGAAAAGTTTATTTGATTTGATTTAAAAGTTGGGGAATACTAAAAAAGAAAACTTAAAGGGGTTTTTCTTTTTACTTAAATTCCTTTAAGAAAAAAATTAAGTATTGAGTTGAAGACTCATGTTTAAATTTTAAATTTGCTTTAACACCCAAGTTAAGGTTGAAAACTTCCCTATATATGAATTTTAAAGGAAAACAAGTAAAAAAGGGGCCTGAGATAATTAAACAATTAAAATAGATTTCAATAATTACCAAAAAATTGAATTGTTTTAAAGATTGAAAAAATAATTAAGGAAGTCATTTTATAGTTGACATATTTTTAAAGTTAGGAAGTTTTTTTTTTTTTTTTTTCTTCTAGCGGATTTTAAAAACAACTCTTGACTTTAAATTTTTACCAAAATGGGTTTAAAAAAAACTTAAAAATTTTAAGTGAAAAAAGTCCACATACTTTAATTTTCAAAAGCTCCAAACCTTTATAAAGGGTTAAACCTTAAACCTTTCCCTTAAGTTATTGCCTACTATTTAATAAGTTCAAACCAAATAAGGCTTGGATTTAAAGGGAAAGTTTTTACATTTTTAAACACTTTGGTTTAATTCCTTTGGTTTCAATGGATTAGTTAACACCACAACTTTATTTTTTTCAACTTTTAAATAAGGGATTAAACTTTATTGAAACCAAGGTTTTTTGAGAAAAAATTTATATTATTGGGTTGTTTACATATCTAAATTAATGATTTTAAAGGGAAGTTTAAAATAAAAATTTTTATTTAAATAGATTTTTAATTACTTATCCTTACTCATCTGACTAAAATTTATTTTAATGGCCCTTTTTTTGGGGGGGTATTGAGTAAAAATAAGTTCAAATTTCAGGGTTTAACCCAAGAAAATTAATGTGAGCCTTTTAGTAATAAAACCTAAATTTAAACCCTAAATTAAAAAATTTTAATTGCCAAAAAATATTTAAAAGAAATATTTTAAATATTTTCAAAATTGGTTTGGGATTAAAGGTTAAATTTTTTCAGTCAATTTTGGTTTTGAAATTAATTTTTTAACTTTTTTAAAAGGTAATTATTTAAAATATATAACAAATTCCCAAATTTTAAGCAAGCCACAAGGGGCCAAAAATTTAAGGGTTTTAAAGGTAGACAAACTATTAACTTTAAAAATAAATTAATGATTCTAAGGTTAATAAAAAAATCTAAATTGATTATTGGAAATCAACATATTAAATTCTATAATTTTTATGTTTATTTTTAATTTTTAAAAATAAAAAAAATTTACTTCAAATATGACAAGTTATTACGAAATGAAGAAATGACTAAATTTCCCAAAAAGGTTATTTACTTTAAGTTCTAAATTTATTTAAAAATTTTTAATAAAAAAGGAAAGTGAATTTTTACCCGTTTTTTGAAATTAAGACTTTTTATTTTTAAATGAAAATGCTTTTAAATAGGTTTTAAAAAAAAAGGGGAATAGAAAATTAAGTTTGAGGGTGTAATGTGTTATTTTGAAATGAATTTTAAAGTTAATCTTTTTTTTCTTTTTCCTTTTTTGTTGGTATATTTTGAAATGATTATTTTAGAATGAAGAATATTTGATGTAAGGGAAATTGATAAATTTTAAAATGGAGCAAATATTTTTTTGGTTACCAAGTATAAACAAAGGAAAATTGCTTTTTGATTTTCCAAAATAATAATTTTAAATTTGGATGGCCAATTTTCCAAAAAATTAGTTAATAAATTACTTTAGCTTCAATTTTTGAATCTTTTATTTTTTAGAATAAATATTTGAGATTAACTTTCCAAAATTAATAAATTAGGTTTTTTTTTATTTAAACATTAACAAATATTGGAATTTTAAAAATTATTTTTAAATGGTTAAATAAATTACAATTGGGGTATTTGAGGGGTTAAAAGGTTTTAATAAATAATAATTAATGTAGGGGTTTTTATTAATTAAGAGTTTAAATTTAAAAGGGTTTTTGGAATAAAGTTTGAATTTTTAAATTAGTTGTTTTTTGTTTTTTCCCTTTAGGGATTTAGTTTAAATAAAGGGAAAATACATAGGGGAAAAGGATTCATAATTTATTACTCCTTTTAAGAAATTTTTTATGAAATTCAAGTTATAATATTATTAGTTTTATGATAAAAAATTTAGGTTTTTTAATAATTTTAAAAAGAATTAACCATAATTGGGTTTGGGGCTTTTAATTAAAATTTAAATTTTTTTAAAATTTTTGTTTTTAAGTTTAATTTGTTTTATTTATTTTCTTGTTTTTGAAAATTTTCAATTCCATTGGTTTTTACAATTATATAAACTTAATTTTTAAAATGCTTTTTTTAGCAAACTTTGTCAATTTTTAAGTGGGAATTAAATTTATAATTTTTAATAAAGAGAAACTTTTTTAAAATTATAATAAAATATCCCCAAACCCCCTTTAAATATCAAAAAACTTCTTCAGTGAAGGAATTTTACTTTTTTCCAGTAAAATTTAAAGTATCAAGGGTTTTTCAAATAAATTCAAGTTAAAATTAAGAATTTAAATCCGTTCCCATTAAATTTTTGACAAAGACAAATCCAAATTTACAATTTTAATTAAAAAAAAACCAAATTAAAGAATAAAAAAATACACTAATTTCCCCTTAAACCTAAAATTAAACTTAAATGAAACAAAAAATTTTAATTTTTATTGGTAGTTTAAATAAATTAAAAAATTATAAAATTAAAAATTTTAATTTATTAAAATTGGGGGGCCTTTAAATGAGGTAACATTATTTATAATGAAAAAAAGGTTTTTCCTTAAAGAAAGGGAAGGAACCTACCTTTAAAAATGTTCAAATAAACTCTACCTTCCAATTTGGGGGAATTTAAATATAATTTTTTTAAAAAAAAAAATTTAATTTTATAAAACTTAAAATTGTTTCCCACCTTTACCCTACTACTTATTATTTTATTCATTACTTATATTAAAGATTTATTTAATAAAATAAAATGCCTAGTTCTAGTAATATTGGTACCCATCCCTTTTTTTCCTTCCCTTTATTTTAAAAATTTTTTAAAATTATAAACTGTTTCATGCTTAAAGTTCAAATTATCATTGAAATTTATAAGCACAATTTGAGGAAAATACCTTAAAAAACCTTTTGGCCCTTTCCTTTTTGAACTTACAAAAATGTCTTCATTATTCTATACTCATTTTCTTCTTTTGACTTCTTTTATTCAAAATTTAAATAGAAACTTTCAATTTCTAACAATTGAAAAAAGGAAACTGCCTAAATTCATAAACAACCACTTAGTTTACCCCATTCAACTTTTAAAGCATGAATCCGTTAATATTCAAACATTGTTAAAAGGTAATAAAACAATGAAGGAAAACTTACTTAACACAAGGTAAAATCCAAATTTTTTTTTTTTCAAAGTTTGTTAAAAAACCTAATTTTTAAAAGCCCCAATTTCCTTTTTAGAACCTAAGTTAATTCCAATATAAATTAAAACCATTTAAAGGTTACAAATGGGAGTTTCCTCAGCCCCTATCTAACAAAATTAAATTTATATTTTTGGGGGGAATTGATCCTTTGGGAAAGTTATTGGTACTTTCTAATGCCCCAAGCATCTTAAAACCAATTAAGGTAAATTTTTTCCTTTCTTCCCTTTGGGTGGTTAATCCAATTTTATTTAAAAATATAAATATTAATTTTCCATTTGGGAACTTAAAGAGGCAAAACAGAAGTTAGTTTTAATTCGGATATGGTCAATAAAAATTATTATTGATTGATCAAAAATAGGTTTTGGATACTGGCCTCTTAAATTTTAAACTTTTTGGGGGAAGTTTACCCTATTTTTTGGGTTTAAAAGGCTCCAACTACTTTTTATCTCCTTCTTCAATTTTAAAGGCCCTTTTTATTTAAAAAAAATTAATTAAAATGGGGAAAAAAAAAGGGAAACAATTTTGGGGAAATTAAAGGAAAAAATTTCCCAAAAATTTTTAAGTTTAAAAAAAAATTTCCCCCCAATGGAAAAAATTGGTAAATTTTGGATTATTTTTTAAAAAATTTAAAATTGATTTTCCCCTTTTAAAAAAAATTTTAACCCCCTTTTTATCCCTTTCCAAATAGCAAATATAAAAAAAAAAACTAAAATTTTTAAAGTAAAATTTTTAAATTTTTTTTTTTAATTTAAAAATTAAAAAAAACCTTTTTCGGTTTAAACAATTATTAAATTTTTTTAAAAAAAAAAAAAAAATAAAAGCTTTAAAAAAATTTTCTAAAAAAAAATTTAAAATAATAAAGGGGAAAAATTTTTGCCCCCAAGTTTTATTTAAATTTTCCCAAAAACTAAAAAAAAAAAAGGGTTTTCCCCTTAATTAAAGGAAATTTTTTTTAAAAATTGGTTTTACCTAAACCCCCTGAATTTTAAGTAATTTGGGAATTTAATAAATTTGAAATTTTTTAACTCAAACTTTTTTAATTTTCCCCAAAAAAAAACCTAATTTTTAATTAATTTAAAACCCCCCCCTTTTTTTTAATTTTTTGTTTCCCGGTTTAAAATTCAAGGAATTTTTTTTAAAGGAAAAAGTTTTTAAAAAGGGTTATTTTTTAAAAATTTTTTTTTAACCCCTTTTTTTATTCATTAGGTTTTAAATCTTTTTTAAATTTTTTTTTAAATTTTTGGAATTTAATTTTCCCAAAACCCTTTTTTAAATTTTAAATTTTTTGGTTCTTAAAAACTTAATTTTGTTTTTTTTTTTTTTTTTTAAAAAAAATTTAAAAAAATTTTTTTGAAAACAATTTAATTTTTTTTTACTAACTTTAACTGCAATTTATTTGGTTTAAAGAAATTTTTTTAATTTTATTAATTTTTGCTTTTCCCTTTTAATTTTTTTTTTTAAAAAGGGAAATTTAAGTTTTTAAAAATTTTTTTTTTATGTAAAAAGTTCCCCTTTAACCCCCCTTAAATTTAAAAAAATTTTTTTAAAAAAAAATTTTTTTTAAATTTTTAATTTCCCAAAAATTTTTTTTAAAAAAAATTTTTTTTTTTTTAAATTTTTTCTTCAAAATTATCCCCTTGCCCAAAAAAAATTTTTTTTTATTTAAAATTTTAAATTTTTTTTTATTGAAAACATTCCTCAAAAGGGTTAAATTTTAAAACCCAAAAAATTTTTTTTTAAAATCCAAAACGGTTCTATAAGAAAGACTCATAAAAAAAATTTTCCCCAAAAAAAATAAATAAAAAGAAACCCAAAATTTTTAAAAATAAAAAAAAAAAAAATTAAATTTTTAAAACTTAAAAAGAAAATTTTAAAATTTTTTATAAAAAGGGGAAAATGAACTAAACTTTTTAAAATTTTTTTTTTAAAAAAAATTTTAAAAAAAAAAATAGAAAAAATTTTATTTTACTTTTTTAAAATTAATTTTGAAAAATATTTTGGTTTATAAAAGAAAATTTTTTTTTAAAAGAAAAAAAATATGCCCTTTTTTTTCTAAAATTTTAAAAAAAAAAGGGTTTAAGTTTTTAAAAAAAAAAAATTTTTTTTTTTTTAAGGGGTTTTTTTTAAAAAAGTTAAAATTTTTTAAACTTTTTTTTTTTTTTTTTGAATAAAAAATTTTTTTTTTAATTCAAAAATTTTTTTGTTTTTTTTAAATTTTAAATTAAATTTCCTTTATTTTATTTTTTTTTTTTTTTAAAAAAAAAAATTTTTTAGGAAAAGTTTTGATTTTAAAATTCATATAAATTTTTAATTTTAAAAATTTTTTTTTCCTTTTTTTTTTTTTCTTTTATAAAGGGGCTTAAAAAACCCCCCAATGTAAAATTAAAATTTTTAAAAAAAAAATTACTTTTTTTTTTCCCCTTTTTTTAATTTTTAAAAAAACAAATTTTTTTTTTAAAATTTTTAAAAAATTTTTTTAAAAAATTTTTAAAAGGGTTTTTTAAATTTTGGGTAAAATTTTTTTTGGATATGGA
>JAMXBC010000527.1:0-19661 GCA_024138005.1 Lumnitzera racemosa
TTGGGTTCCCGCATGTCCAAATCCTGGAAGATGGTATCCACGTCGTCCGAGACTTCTCCTTGGTAGACAGTCGCCATTTGTATTGAGCCAGTAGAAAGGATCCCGAAGTTGTTGTTCAGCATGCTCCTCTTGCTCTGTGTGCTCTGGTTGCTCCTCTTGCTCTTTGGATCCGCTGCTGCTGTCTCGCTAGTGTCTGTGAAGTGGTCATTTGATGGATCATCGTCGAAGAGACCTGTCATGTTTTCCACTGGTCGATCGTCATCAGCCTGGTATGCTGCCTCGTTCTGTGATGGCAGCGAGCTACCTGGAGCGACGTCGAAATCGATGTCGTTCATAGTGATATGCGCACAGATAAGGTCAGGGAGAGTATGTGATGCAGCGTGAGAAATGTGAGTGTAGCTTTCGCAAAGTCGAAGTAGTGAAGTGAAGAAGTTGAAGAACAGCCCACCTTGAGGAAGTGCATGACACTTGAAAGCGAGTGAAGTGTAGTGTGAACTTGGAGTGAGTAGAACGCTGTCGATGTTAGACTTGATGCACTTGAAACGCCACGCTCAGCTTGCTTTTTGACCATATATTACTTCAGCATGCTCTCAAACGAGGCAAGAGTGACCTCCAGAGCCCATTTCCGTCACCGAGTCAGTATGTATCGCTCTGTAGAGCCAATTCCTGATCTTCACAGGATCACACAGCAGCCTTGTCGTTCCTTTCGGTCACCTGACAGCAAGCTCTGTCTCGTTGCAGCTTCAAAGACATCGTCAACTCCCCTCGCCTGTCAACGAGGAGCATTCCAGATACTTCTTGGCAGAGATTCGTTTCCGGACGTCCTCGCCCTCTTCCCATGTCATGAACTTCTCGATCGTTTTCGCATTTCCTCCTGAGCCACAGGGTCGTCTCGTAGTCCTTCTTCAGTCCAACAAGGATAATGGGCACGCCAGGGCATCGTTCGAGCACTTCGGGATGCCTGTGAGGCTGTCAGTGCTGAGACCTTCTCTCGATGGCATACTCACCACTTGGTCGTGATGTTGTGAAGACCTGTCTGGACTGGAGACAGAGAATGCAATGAGGATGACATGTGCTTGAGCATAGGCAAGAGGTCGAAGTCGTTCGTAGTCCTCCTGTCCAGCAGTATCCCAGAGCGCCAATTGCACTGACTTTCCATCTACGCGGCAGTCGTGACATAGTTCTCAAAGACTGTAGGCACATATCGCTAGACCAAATATTAGTGTCCGCGGACGATGCTTGACTGAAGTACATACCGTTGGGAAGTAGCCAAGTGTGAAGACAGATAGAAGAGAGGTCTTGCCGCAAGCACCATCACCGATGATGACGAGCTTCCTGCAGTATGTGTCAATAGCACGCCTATATCTGCCTGTAGCGAGCCTCACCGTCGTATCACCTGCTCCTGTGCGGCCATTGCGAGCCCGGCTCAGCCGGCCGAATGTACAGTCTCTTTCTCTGTAGATTGCGCTGCAATGCAGGATTTTTGCTGTGTCGTCCTGTCTTCAAGACCAAGTCCGTAGCACCTCTTCTGCAAAGTTGACTAATGTGACGTTGGTGGGAGAGTCGTGACTTCCTCAGGTGAATGAAGCTGTTGCAGACGTCACGTCCGTGCCTGAGGATGTGTCTGAGCAATGCTCCACGCGATGCTGAGGTGGTGGGGAAGGCCGCAGTGTTTGAGGATGTTGTCGATGTGTGCAGCAACTTTCGTAGCGATGTGCTGAGCTTTTGACTTTCTTGTAGCTTGCGCAATCCGTATACGGGCTGCTACCGCTTGCTTGCCCTCTTGCCTTGTTGACTTTGGTGGAATGCCTTGGCTGCGTGAAGGTCGTTTCAGATGGCGAGATGTAGATTCCGAGGCTTTATCAGGCTGCAGGTCACGTTGCCAGTGCTGTCCTCAGCTGCAGGTCAGATGCCCTGCCTTGGAGAAAGATGTCAATGGCGGATGGAAAGAGCGCAACGAAATGTCCGAGCCAAACACCCTCTCGTGGCTGTGCAGTGGGGATGGAAGCGATTGTGTGTGCTGCGAGGCTGACGTGCTGTCCTGGAACATGTGCAGTAACCCAAGGCAACCCACAGATGTGTCATGATTGTTGCTCCCTGTGATATGCAAACAACCTGCTAGAAGTCGATGTGTGTAGTCGTCGTCTGAATGTTTGATACTACAAATCTGTGAAGCTGCAGCAAGTGTGGCTGAAGACAGTGAAAGCCACCATTTCACTCGCGCGGGCACAGACGTCGTCTTTGGCCCAGCGTTCATTCTTAGACCATCTCTTCCACACTGTATGACCTGTGAGGGCGCACACGAGAACACGATCCGTTTCGCACCAGCTACACTGTCTTGGTCTATGACAGTGAGGCTACATTACGATTGCAGACACCACTGGCGGGCGCATTCTCGCGCACGCACATCGAAACACCCACAGGGACTACCAAACGACATATCCTGGTCAAAGAGCAACCATTTGCCTTGCTTGCCACCAGCAGCAATACTTGTGAACCCAGACCACCTTACAGCTTCACATAAGGGTTGCCATCGACGACGATCTTCCAGCAGCTAAGCTGACCTCACATCATGGCGACCACACAACGAAACACACTTCCACCGACCACGAACGGCGTCATCACAGCACCCAATAAAGGCGTAGGAGGTGGGAATCGCAAGAAGCAGAAGCGGAGAGCAAAGCAGGCTGCCAAGGCTGCTCAAGCTGCTCCTGTAGCAGATATCGCAGAGGCAGAGGTAGACTACGATGAGGATTCTCTTGCCTACAACAACGAGGAAGAGTACGACGACTACTCTGAGGCGAGCAAGCGCGATATGCTGAGGAGTATGCTGCACACGATCACCAAGGTCCAAACGGCTACGACGTACCTACGACTGGTACCACAAAGAAGAATCGGCGAAAGAAAAAGAAGAATGCTGCACACGCCGTTACGAGCCTGATATGCTTGCTTCACGACTACCAGCTTTGCCAAATGCGCCATCGATGGCTGTCCAACACAAGCGTGGCATGCAGACACAGAACATCTGGAACACGAGTACACAGCAGGAGCGACAGAACATCAAGAACTTCTGGCTGAGCTTGAGTGAGGATGAGCGAAAGTCGCTGCTGAAGATTGAGAAGGAGGCCGTTCTTCGAAAGATGAAGCAGCAACAGAAGCATTCATGCTCTTGCACTGTCTGTGGTCGCAAGCGCACCGCCATAGAGGAGGAGCTTGAGGTGCTCTACGAAGGCTACTACGAAGAGCTCGAGCAGTATGCACATCACGACCACCCACCTTCGGACCTTATGCTGCCAGCACCCCTGTCCCATTCGCATCGACCTCATCCATTGGCTGCACCACCGCCACCTCCACCTCCTCCACACTCACATCACCGATCGAGCAATGTCATAGAGCATCTGGACGACGAAGAATACAGCGAAGGCGAGGAGGAGTACTCTGAAGATGAGGAATATTCAGAGGACAGCCTGACCCACCACGAGGTCCAGTGCCAGACTTCTTTAACTTTGGTCAGAATCTTACTGTCAAGGACAATCTCCTGACAGTGGCTGATGACTTGCTGAAGAATGAGGGCCCGGGAAGTTCATCGAGATGATGGAACAGTTGGCTGAGCGTCGAATGCAACGAGAGACTGAAGCAGAGTACGCAGCACAGAATCCTCATGGAAGCAACGGCTATCATCCAAACGACGGCTACGCCAACGACGATCCTGATGGCTACGATGATGACGAAGAGTCGTATGACAGTGCAGAGGATTATGATGATGATCTTGATGACGAGGACGAGATGGTGATTGGAACGCTATCGAGCAGTCGACACATGCTGATCATGCACAGAGCGGTCTGACAGAAAGCAAACGAATGCAAGAAGGTCGCCGCATGTTCCAGATATTCGCTGCACGGATGTTTGAGCACAGAGTCTTGACGGCGTACAAGGAGAAAGTGGCGAACGAACGACAACAGAAATTGCTGGAGGAGCTACAAGACGAAGAGAAGCTGGAAGCTCAGCGAGAGGCGAAGAAGAAGCGAGACGCTGAGAAGAAGAAGGACAAGAAGAAGCAGCAGCAAGCCGCCAAGGCTGAGGAGAAGGCTCGCAAGGAGGCTGAGAAGGCTGCTGAGGAGGCTCGATTGCGAGAGATCGAAGAGAAGAAACAGGAAGAAGCCAAGCGTCGAAAAGGACGAGCAGCGACAAAAAACGAGATGAGGAACGGCGAAAGCTTGATGAAGAGCGACTCAAGAAGGAGGCTGAACGACAACGGCGGCAGCAAGAGGAGCAGGCACGCCGTGACGAAGCTGATCGCAAGCTTCGTGAGAGCAAGGCAGCTGAGAAGGCGAAGAAGGATGAAGTGCGCAAGCGTGAGAAGGAGGAGCGAGAAGCACGAGAAAAGCTGGCTCGAGAGCGCAAGGCTCAGCAAGATGAGGTTGAAAAGCGAGAACGGGAGGCCAGAGTCAAGGCTGAGCTCGAGAAGGCAGCACAAGATCACCAGTGTCAGCAAGCGGCCGTCACATCAGAACATGGTTTGCCATACCTGGATCCTTGGCAAAGCAGCCGATACAGTCTGCAGTCGCTTCACCAAAAGCTGCTGCTGCGAACCCAGTAATGCCAAAGGCTCCTACGCCTGGCAAGCGCAACTCACATCAAGGCTCGCATGCCTCGTCGCCAAAGCAGATCCAGCCACAGACGTCGAGCGCAGCGAGCAAGGCATCGTCGCCGGGCAATGCTGCCACTCAGCAACAGATGCAGTTTCCCAAGCAGATCCTGCAGAAGCCTCAGATTCCTCCACAAGCACAGCACATGCCACCAATCCTCAGCATATGCAGCCACCTCCAGGAATGCCACATCCACAGATGCCCAATGGCTTTGGCCATCCTCAAGGATTCCCTCCTGGACATATGATGGGTCGATCTCCAATGCCATGTATCCTCACGGTGGCCACCTGGACAGATGCAAGGACGCATGTCATCGTTTGGTGCACCTGGGATGAACGGCATGCATGACCTCCACCAGGCATGTTGCCGCCAGGCCGCAATGTCTTTCCATTCGACAATAGCACGAGCCCAAGTGCGCCACCAGGCTTTGGAGCACCAATACCACAAAGCACCAGTCACACATCACCAATAGGTATACCCATGAACGGTCTGCAGAACACACAAGACAGGGGCCCACAGGGTACGCCCCAGTCGCCAGCAGTCAGTGAACGACAAGTTCGATGCTACAATTGGCCATGGCATGGGACGGCCGGCGCCGATACAGCGCCTCGCAGTGTTAAGCCACAGGATGAGGACGTTGACGATCTGTCTAAGCATCTTGGCAGCTCAGCATTGCTCGATGACGACGATGACGAGGGCCGACAACCACTTGGCCGCCGCATATCACAGCGTGGTCCTCTAGATGGCCTTGGCGGTTTCGGTGCGCCAGTGGGATCGTTTGGTGCTCCTGGCAGTGCATGGCCAACACCTTCAGCATTCAGTCAAAGTCCAGGGCTTGGTCATCATGGGCAACGTGGGACCGGGGGCAGGGTGGAACAACAATGCCTTTGCAGCCAACTCTGCTTTGGTTCGATGCCTGGACCTGCTGGACTTCATCGACCAAGCTTGATGCATGGCGCCAGTCGACCTCTTGCCATACGCATCGCTGTCTGCCAAGCATGCAAGCATTTCACTTCTGGTCCATCAGATACAGAGGGAGGCTACATCAACATCGATCTGCTACTTCGACACATTGAGTACAACTACCCTCCACTGGATCCTCTGCCCCAATCTGAAGGAGATTGAGGACATTTGCGAGACTGAAGGCGATGCACAGAACGGTGGAGGAGAGCTGTCTGTGCGAAAGGCAGGCAATGGCACTGTTGCTGCAGTGCGATGGCAGCCAGATGCTCTGACCTCAGATCCCAGTCGGCAGAATGGTCATGGATCACTGGGTGAGATAGGTAGTCCTCTGCCTGCCAAGAGCACGCCTGCAATAGGGTTTGGCGCACCTGGTATGGACGTTCCGGCGCAGGATCGATCAGTGGTTGGGCTCATTAGTCCTTGTAATTCGGTGGTAGCACGGTTGGTAGCAGCGAGCCATGCAATTCAATCATTCTCGCTTCCTGATACGAGGGTTGTGTACGATCTGCCCGCTGGTCTCATGTGCTGTGCCTGTATTGTGTCGAATGTGACCTATTACACAAGCTGATCTCCTTCTTTCGACTCACCGTGACTCCCTTAGGAGATGAGCAATATAGCGTAGACTCATCGCACATCTGGACTTGAGATGACTTCGTGCCACGGTAGCGTGTTGCTGAATGCATTTATGGAGCATGCGACAAGGGGATCCATTATGACGCCCGATGTCGAGCAAGAAGCGGTCACACGAGTGTGACCAGGCTGTTACTGCGTCTCCCTTGTGTTGCAGTGGTGATTGCTGGTCGATCTGATGCTATGGTCTATCGAAGTGCAGCCAGTCTTGGTGCTCTCGACACCGAGTCACACAACCAGCACAGCACAAGGAGTCAGCGTCATTTCAACAGCCGCAACGCTTTCGTTTCGACCATGCAAGTTGCAGACTTTGCATACATCTGGCTCCACACAAGCACTCGTTTCTACCAGTGACGTTGGCAGGAGCGACTACACCGCTCAAGTCATCGAAGACGCCAATCCAAGCCAGTTTAGCGTGAGCCTGTCGAGCGCTCTGAACGTCGCCCGCTTCTGTATCAACAATTTTTTGACCTTGCAGTCTGGTCCTCATTCCTCCAAGCAACACCTCTTGACGAAGACGTCCACCTACAAATCAACACCAAGCACATACAGTATTCACATCACTTCAACTTCGTCAGGACAAGATGCCGCAGGCAGTTGGTGTGCAGTTTCTAGACCTCCTCGCTGAGGAGAGGGTGAAACAACTCCTCTTCTCAGCTCTCGAGTTGGCTCAGAGACCACATTAACATTCACATTCAATCGACTGACGACGTATACATTGCTTCCACTGCCTTTTCTGGATCAGACCAGCAAAGACAAGAGACAGACACCACCAATCAGCACTTCAGCTGGTGCGATACCAACATCTGGGCCTCAACCAAGGTCAATCTGTTTGCTCAGCAATATCTGACGAAGTTTCTTGGCTCGAGATAGCACTTTGCGTATCCTCACGAGCTCAGCACACATACATCATTAACACAGCTGTTGCCTTTGCAGGCGACCAGACCGCGAGCGACCGATTTAACTTTGTGACAGTTTTTTCAGCAACCTCACATCCTACCGTACCCACGATCGACCACAATGGCATCACCAAGGACTTCCCGAAGAGCGGCTGCTACACCTGTTCGACCATCGAAAGCAGGCAAGACCTACCCTCGCAGCTCACTACGTACCCCCAAGCCTGCTATCATTGAGCAGAGCACTGACAAACGAAAGTGACGAAGCACAAGATGACGAAGATGACGATGACGACGATAATGAAAGCGATGACCTAGAAGAGGAGGATGAGGAGGAAACGAATACGAAATCAGCCACATGAACAAGCCCTGTCAAGTGCATATCCATTCGAATTCGACAATGATGGCAGCTTGACTGGACCGACGACGAGATGGATATCGATCTGGCACAACCGCCCTCAACAGTAGGTCGAGAGTTTGAGAAGTCCATGGAGCTGGCAGACGCACATGCTGTCAACGGTGCACAGCTGTCTGACGACGAAGACTACGATGGCCTTGACGCTGTCACGACGACGATGAGCAGGTCGAAGATTCTGAGATTGACGTCCTTCGTGCAGCTGAGAAGGACCTGATCGCAGAGTATGAACAATCTGAGTACAAGCAATCAGTGAGCCACTCAGAACGGACTCCCTAGCTACCGCAGACATGGATCAGCCTGGATGGCTCAAGACGATTCAGCCTGGACGATCTGAGGAGGATCCACTGGACCTTCCTGGCGTCAACATGAAATGAGGATCCATTCAACGGCGCTGCATTCATGGACGAGAACTGGGGTTCGTTGTGGGAGACAGCAGAGCTTGGCATCTGGCGGAAGCCTGGTGCTGATGTAGGTTTTTGTCGACAACCGAACAGGCAGAAGCGTGTTCGCTTCCAAGAGTCTACCGCTGCGCTCGTGCGTGTCTCCAGCAACTCTAGCTCAAGGAGCAGCGAAGATGAAGAGACCAATCACTTTCCTGACATCTTCATGGACCAGGCAGATCCCAAGATACAGCGGCTACTTGCTGCTGACAATGAGAGTGAGTGGAATGGTCTCAGTACCAACGCTCGGACGCAGAGTCATGTATGACTTTGAGGACGATGCCGATCGTCTTGCATTTGAGCTCGATGAAGACAGCGACTCAAGTGCAAACGATGTAAGCAGTGAGTGTACGTTCAGTCATTCTTTCCTTTGAGCTTTACTAAGATACCAGCCGAAGATGAGGCGATGAGACAGAGGATGATCCATCGAAGAGCAGCAGATCAAGATGCAGAAGTTTCCGCAAAGCTATGCATGCTGTCACTGCTCCAGCAAGCTCAGCACGCCCGCAGATAGAACACCGCCCACCTCACATCCAAGATCACACCCAAGCGATTCATCACACCACGATCTAGCAAAGGGCCCCAACAAGGTGTCTTCGTATGCGATCCCACCAAGGCCACACTCACCACCGACCGCTCAACGCGCAAGACCATCCTCTACCCACCATCACAGCCATCAGCACAGCACAAGGCATT
The DNA here is from genome assembly GCA_024138005.1 of Lumnitzera racemosa. NCBI lineage: Eukaryota > Viridiplantae > Streptophyta > Magnoliopsida > Myrtales > Combretaceae > Lumnitzera > Lumnitzera racemosa. Next base: position 8,693 of record JAMXBC010000527.1, read on the forward strand.
CCCGGGATCGAGCCAAGTCAGCATCAGAGGCAACGATGGCAGTCCACGACCCAAACATCGCTATTCCACAGCAAGCACGACCGAATGCGCCAGAGCAGCCTTTCACAGCTCGTGCCACCCTTGGCAGCATGTTTGATGGCAGACTAGATGTCTTTGAAGACTCTTTGGCACCAGCGCAAATCATTCAGCCCTTCCCACGATTCCAAGCCAGCTTCTCATCTTTCAACAGCACCACAGACGATGTTAGTGATATGGATCGGAATATCCTGCTGAGTTCAGTAACATTCTCAACATGGAGCAATTCCAAGACGATAGCTCAGATGAGGACATGGGTACACCAATGGGCATACGCTCAGATGAGCCAGCCTTCCTGGCGCAAGGCGTTGTTGGCTCATTCAGGCTGAACCAGCATCGAGCCAAGATCGAGAGCTCGCTGGCATCAACCCAGCTAAGCGCAACGCTGCCGCAAGCACAATGCTCTGCAAAGCGGTAGACGAGCTGCCGGCAATGCTCCAATCACTCCAGCCCGTAAGCGCAGGTCAAATATCAGGATCTGCACCGCACTGGCTCAGGCGTGAGAAAGACAGCGCCTGCTTTTAGCAGTCCGTCATGATGCGTCGTCGTCATAGCAGAGGTCAGTCTCTGTCTGGTCGACTTGACCAGATTTTTGACACCTGAGATGTGGAAGAAGATGTGAGCGAACAGTTTTCCTCTTTTGGCATATTCTACGGCGTTCGTGGATTGCGATACCCCCGCATGGAGTCTTTCATTCATCTTGTGTACTATAGGTGCATTCGTATTAGATCCAAGCTTCATTGCAATCCTCCTCATCGCTTGTGGCGCATGTGTCGTTGAGTGTTGGTCATTGCTTCCATTGCTGCTGACCGTACTTGGCCTTGGCAGGCGGTAGCGACTACCTGTTTGGGCAGGTAGTGCCTCTTTTCTCACCTCTGCTTGCAACATGCTTGGTGCATACAACCTCTCATCCAACATCTATTCTTCAGCTGGGCATGTCTCAGAGGCAAATGCCATCATGGCGCTTCATGGTGTTACCTGCCTAATGAGCAACAGGTGCTGCGGGTGCTCAATCAACCATCTATCAATTCATGGGCGACAGCCTTTGATCGTGCGTTCACATACACTGCCTATGCATACTGACCTATCCACAGCTCTCTCAGAGCGAGACGTCCAGCGTTACGCCAGACAGATGACCATGCACATGATCAACATCGTCATGGCTGCTCTACACAGAAAGGTGTCGCTAGAGCCTACGACATCGCATCTGCTGCCATGTTCGGCGACGACCATGGCTTTCCCAATGTCGACTGCAAAGCCAGAGGACTAGTGCATACCAGGGCAGATCTTGTCTGGTACATGAACATGATCGGCTCCAAAGATCCTCCTCTGTACCGACAAACAGGCGACAAAACCAAAGCTTGAGGCCTCTCTGACCATCAATGTCCAATAGCGAAGAGCACACCATATCCTGTACAACAGTGCCTACACCAGTGGCTTGATGTTGCAATTTTTTGCCATCGTCAGGTGTAACAGGCAAACTTGATCCTCCTTCACTTCGAGAAAGGTCCAGCGAGGCGAAATGACGGTGCATCAGATGGCAGCGACCAGCCACATTACTTCGGTCCTGGATATGCACCACATGAGATCTGGGCTGACTGGAAGGGACCGCTCATACAGCCAGCTCTGTGCCAGGTGTCAGTCTGGCCAGATCCCAGGATTCGCTCCAATGATGTATGATCCCAAGACGCTGCACAGGAAGCCAGTGGCCATGCAAATATCGTTCGAAGAAGTCGAACTCCCGTCGTTCTTGCCTCCTCAGTCAACGATTGCCGCGGACCAGCACTTGTACCTCGCGCTGAGCTGAACGTCGTGGTCTTGCTGTGAAGGGTCACAGTGCCACGGCCAGCGAGCAGCAGCACGAGCAGCTTGATGAGGATATGTTGAGAGCAGCAGCAAGTCACCAGCTCTGGCACCGAAGCCGCAAATGGTATTGTCGTTCAGGATGGTCCGCAGCGTCCACAGGCTTGCCCTGCCGATCAGAAAGGTAGCTCAAGAATGTCCAGCAAGACCTCAAGCAGCGCCATGCACTTCGCCAACAGACATCAACTGGAAACGAGACTATCCTAGCAGATTTGCTCCACAGTGGCTGATGATGGTCACAAGAAGCCTCAATCAGAGCTTGGAGTGCTTGACATGCCTGAAATTTTGCGCCCAAGGAGCTTGTACGGCCAAGTAGTGCACCGCCGATGCATTCCAAGCCTGGATGGCAACCTGAGGTCGGAGCTAGCATAGCAGGGCCTGTTGCTGTGGCACCAGTTTTGGGGTAGAGCAGCAGCCATCGTTGTCAGGGACAGCTGACAAGGGCCAAGACATATCCACCTAGGAAGGATATGATGATTGGAGCATGATGTCTATAACGATGGAGGAGCTGGGTATCCTGTTCGACCAGTGAGAGCATCAGTGGATGCATCGTTTGCATCACTTTTGTAAATCCTTCAAGTACCTTAAAGACAAAGATTCCTTTGCCACTTCTGAAGCCTTCGAGAGTGCCTTGTACAGCATCGACAAGCTCCTGCGCTTCGTGCTGTGTGTCCATTCGATGGCTGTGTTGGGGTATTCCTTGAACTTGCCTTGGCGTGTGAGATCCAGTATCTCGTCGACGCAACGCTTCTTCTCCTCTGGATTTTGCTCGCTCCACTTACTTACCCAGAAGCCAGTGAATTGATGTTCTTGAAGATGAGCAATGGCGTAGGCAGGGTGACAGGCTGCTTGCTCATTGCACCATAAGTGACCATGTATCCAAAGGGCGACAGGTTCTTGGCCATAGCATTGACGAGCTTAAACCCCCAACGCAGTTGAGACCCAGCTTGACCTGCTCTCGACCACCATTGGTGAGCTCCTTGATCTTGTCGCCGAACCCACGCTCTTGTACCTCTTCATCTGTGACCACAGCATCTGCTCCAAGCGCCTTCAGCTCACTGACCAGCTCTTCCATACCACTGTCCCTTTACGAACAACATTGATGCTCTTGTAGCCCCACAGCTTTGCAAGCTGAATGGGTGCTCGACCAACGCCCAGAATTGGCACCATTCTGAATGAACCAGTCGCCAGGCTGTAGCTGTGCAAAGTCCTTGAGCATTCTGTATGCTGTGCAAGGATTGACCGAGACTGTGCCAACCTGCGGGGGAGTGAGACCATCCTTGTTGTCGATGACGAGCAAGCCTTCCTCGGTTGTCTGAGCATGGGGTTTCCCCCATGTACCAAAGCCCTGGCTGTTTCTGATCACCCAATCGCCCTTCTTCACGCTCTTCACTTTGTTGCCAATGGCGATGACCTCTGCTACACCCTCATTGCCTCCTACAGCGATGGCTCGCTCGTGCCCATTGATGTGGTGAAGGTCGGTTTCGAAGGGTAGACGCCTTGGATCTGGTGGATGTCTGCTGGATTGATCGGTGATGCGAGGAAACTAGGGTAAGCTGATCGCCTGAGGAGGGGCTGATAGAGTACTTGTGTAGAGAGAGCACGTCCTTCGCTCGCCGTGCTGCTTCATCACAAGTGCTTTGCTCTGCTCGTATCCGAACACAGCGATGCTGCGTCGTTGCGCGGTGCAGACTCTTGCATTGTTGAAAGCGCATACGGGGTTGCCGTATGCTCTCAAAGTTGTCATGGCGTGTGATGATGTTGTTATGTGCGACTCCAATTGTAGAGTCTGTATGTAGCCAAATGTTTCGAGCTGTGACGTCGGCCAAGCTTTCTGAATCCACTTTCGACTATGAGAAGGCACGACTGCCATCACCTCAAGACACAAACCAGCACGTCTTGACATCCTTCTGCCAGTTGGATTGCCATATGTCGATTGTGTAGCGCTGAAAACTCGCAGACGATGCGCGACGGCTCGCAAGACTTCTTTCGCAATAATCCTTGCTCCTTGCATGCCCATTCATCCTCCTGCTAGTCCACGGCTTCTCATCAGCATCGATCACAGCAAGGTCATCTCCTCAAGTGCTAACAGATCGAACGGCTCCAGTCACCGAGCTCGTGCTACCCTACCTCTTGGATGCTTGGATCCATGCGTACAAGCCTCGCGCCAGGACAACAAGCTTGCCTGTAATCTCAACACGTGCGAATTTGATCGCCAGATTTGACTGTGATGCAGACATTTGGGAAGCTCATCATAGCAACGTAAACCGACTGGAAGAGGTGTCACATGCAAGTAGGTTGGCAGGAGCGCTCTCGTCACGTTGTCCGTATAATACCGTCAACATCCTGTCATTCCAATCTTGTTTCCATCACCTACAGCACGCTTGAGCTGCTCCATCACAGTACGCCTGCTCACCTAAGATCAACATCGCTGAAGGAAGCCTTTACATTGTGATCACGTACTGCCCAAACCAGCCACGAGCGCAAATACACAGCACCACAGATCATCGGTTCATCCTGTCATTTTCCTCTCCTCACGTTTTTTGAGGGTTTTCGGGTCGATTCTGGATCAATGTCGTCTTGCTTTTTGGTGTTGTTGCAGGGTTAGAACATTGCTGAAGCATTGCAGGATCATTCCTGGATCCATCCAGCCACTACATTTGGATCGTTGGATTGAACGCAAATGGAAGACGCACAGGGAAGAGGTCACTCCCCATTCTTATCTTCAGCAAGGAGTTGAGCAGAGAAGTCGCTGGAAGGGCAAGCCAGGATGGCTTCTTGGTAAGCACATGCTGCGGGAAGAGCGAGCTAGCTGACGCTACAGGCTACTTTGACGATAACATCAAGGGCGGGAGGGCAAGCCAAACACTGTGGGTGGTGAGGTTCTGCTGAGCAGGCTGCACCGTCCAGCACGGCACAATGTCTGAAGCCCCTATCGCATTCTAGCACCATGCAAATTGACAGCTACTCATCTTTCGTAGCAAGCGCAAAATGCTGAACTCCACACATCCATCAGCCAAGCTATGAAGCGCTTCACACCTTGTGCCAAGGCCCCGTCGTCACATATCCTCCTAGAGACCATACCACGATCGATGGGTCCATTCCAGCCCCGTCCAGCTCATACAGAGCCCATCCTTTCACTCCTGACAAGCCAAGAAGTGGTAGCCGTTTGGCTCCTCGGCCTGTGGCGCCAATGACTGTTCCTTGCCAGCAGCTGACATGTGCATACTCCAGTCTTCTGAGTTTAAAGAGTCGCACGAGTCGGCTCTAACACGCATTTTCGACCAGCTTAGCCAGATCAGAGTCCTCTGTGATGTATTGCTTAGCGCTGCCATTCGTGATAGAATGGATCAGGCCATCAGGCCGCAGGCATGACCAATCGTCTGTTTGAACCACATCACAGTCGTCCTCACCGTGGCCGTTTACGTAGGCCTTTGTGCCATCATGTTGACGACTTGGGTAGATGTTGGCTGCGGCGATGAAGATTAACGGCGTGGACTGGGCGAGGTATCATTGCGAGAAGCTCTGGCTCATCTAGGCTGTAACATCATAGAAGCCTAGCTGGGTGACATGCCAAGCTTGGTATGAGGTGCTCGAACACTCTGGGTTGTTCTCCAGTGTATGAAGGTCTTCTGCCTTTACTATTGAAGAAGACGCCTTCTGCGTGGTGCTGCATTGTATCTGTCGTGATGGGCCCATGGTTATTGTAATGAACATGCGACCTACCTGAGAATGATGGAAGTTGATGTCAGGCAGAAGGGCTGAATGTTTGTCAGTCGTGCCTTCCCCTCATGCACTGTTTATACATGGGGCCAGCTTCATAGGCGTCAACACTGCTGTGTTCGCGCTGCTTTCAGAGCTTCAAAGATCAGAAACCTTGATCTCGAACAGCATCCAGCATCCCAAATAACAAGCGTTTGTCCAGCTTTGCCTCTTTCTACGAGCCAATGCAGACGGCACCATCCCACTGCGAAAGCATGAGTGTCCCCGCTGCCACCGCATCTTGGCACAAAACGATCAACCATATGTCTTCAAGAATCACATCAACGCTATCCGACGCTGTCCAGTGATTCCCTGGCCACCTCCCAATGCACCTCCGCAATGGGCCTCCACCATGGTATGGAGTCATCATCGACCCATCAACAGCATCGCAGCAATTCATCACGCCAGGAGTTACGAGCACCAAACCACGACAGCGAAGCACCAGCACAAAGCGCAAGCGAAGAAGCAACGACGCCTCTTCTGATGAAGAGGCAGCACGAGAGAAGCAAGTCGCAACAAGAACAAGAGCAAGAAGCAAGACACTATCATCATCAACGATACTCAGTTGCTCCAGTCGCTTCAGACGCTTCAGTCGCTTCATCCCTTCTCGACCTCGTCGAGCTGCCGCTACCAGAGCTGGAGAAGGCATACTGTCCACCTTGGCCGTGCTGGACTACTTCAAGAATAACTCTTAGAACATACGGTCGGAAGCTCTATGCAAGTATCATCCTGAGCATCTCTGGGCATGCAAAGAGGCCCGTACGACTTAGATAGCCATCTGTAAAGAACTATATCAAGCAAAGAACTATATCAAGCAATGGACAATGAAAGCAAGAGAGAGAGAGAGCGTATCAGACTGCCAGATCTATGGTAATATCAATCTCAATGACGACGGTGTGGTGTGGGCGTCCAGCCTCTCATACCACGCTCTTCATTATCCTGCACTTCACTTAGTTTGTTGAAGATCTCACGTCTGTCTGCTGATGTTGGAGCTGACAAGACAGGTGCTCGTGTTCGCTCGTGTGGGTTGCGGCGAATGACAAAGAAGCGATCGATGTCCCAGTTGACAGCGACCTTTCGCCAGTAAGAGCCTGCAGCTGAGCGCATCTCATCTGGCCAGACGAGCGCAGTGATGCTGTCGAAGATGTGTTGTAGCACCGCACGCTGTGAAGTGTCCTCCAGATTGCGCACTGATGCGATCAAGTCGGTGTACGCCTTGATGACCTCTCAGACTACACACAGGCGCAGGCTGTGCCAGAGCATTGAGGCTGTCGCGGTCGATTTGCAGAAAGAGCCAGACAAGTGCCATCGTGGCCACGCTTGCCATCCAGAACGTCCTGACTGTACTCTCGCAGCTGCAACAAAGAGACGATCTTCAGACCTTTCAGGTCTGCTCTGGTGCCAAATGCCATACACAGATGTAGAATCGGCATGATCAAAGCCTTGTCAGTGCGTTGTGGTGTGACGACCGCACCAGCAAGGTTGTGCTGGCTGCGGTGTGCCAAAAGCTGAGACCAGTGTTGGCGATACCTGGAAGGCTCTTGGTCTCCCTACGCTTGATGTGTGCGCTCAATCCTAGTTCAGGTGAAGCATGGTGCCGTCGGGCACAACTGCTGCAGCTTGCTGGAAGACATGATCGTGGTCAAGATACTCTTTGGCAGAGCTTCCTACAGTAGTGGTGCTTGTACTCAGAGCCACAGGCTTCTCTGGCGGGCCGATGGCAGTCTCCCCTGAGGACGCTGGTTGTTGTGAAAGCACATGACTTTGTCAGCTTCGCAGCGCCCTCACAGGCAGGCTAGGCTCAAAGGCACACTTGCATGCGCCGCGACCTCTGCGATCAGGTCTGGGTTACACTTCTTCCACTTCGAAGGTGAGGTAGGTTGTAATGAAGAGATCTGCGTTGGGGTCGTTAGATGTAACTACGGATCCAGCTTCACGTGCGTCAACAGACTTCAAACCTAGTCGAAGCTGTCCCACCGTTGGCGATCTGACATTGGACCCTGGTTTGCTAAAATGTTGTGCTGCGTGCTCAAGAACAGGTACAAAGACGTGCATGCAGTGTACCGTATGATCAGGTCAGCATCAAAAAGTCAATACGAAGAGATATCTGAAATGGCCCCTGCCATATCGATCAAGAGCGACAAGATCTTGGCAATCTAATAGTTGGACGCGATCGATCCTTGGTCACCGCCACACGATTCGATTATCGTGCGGCGTGCCGAAGCTGCTGCTGCAAGGACGAATATTTCTAGGGCATTTAGTACCAGAACATCACAGCTTCACTCTTCCACCACACAACATCCACCTGTCAATCAGACGACCACCACAGCAGTCATGCGTCTTCGTGCGCACTGGCTTGCTACGAGACGACCACTCTCTCAGCACTGTGTCGTCTTGCAGCGAACGCAAGTGTCTGCAGAGCAAAGCACATCCGTGGCTTCTACTCAAGTTCGACCTCAGATACACAACCTACAGAGGCCAAAGTCAGGAACGATGCCATCTTCGCCCTCTCGATACCTTTCCTCGCCGTCACATAGGTCCTTCCTCTACCTCTGCAGAAGAGATGCTGCGAGCGCTCGACCCACCAGTCAAGACGCTTGATGAGTTCGTCAAGCAGGTTCTGCCTGCCGACATCCTCTCAGGTCGTGATCTGAAGATTGCTGGCCCTGTCCCAGAGTCAGGCTCGCAGCAACAGATGAAGGAGGCTTCTCCGAGAGCCAGCTGCTAGCACGACTGAAAGAGATCGCAAGCGAGAACCACGTCTAACAAGAGTTATATTGGTTGCGGATATGCAGGCACAAAGGTTCCTGAGGTGATCAAGAAAACGTTCTTGAGAACCCAGGATGGTACACAAGCTACACACCATACCAGCCAGAGATCAGTCAAGGTCGATTGGAGTCATTGCTCAACTTTCAGACTGTTGTCACCGACCTCACTGGCTTGGCCATCGCCAATGCATCTGTCCTGGATGAGCCAACTGCTGCTGCTGAGGCCATGACACTGTCTCTGAACTCTCTTCCAGCTGCTCGACAGAAGCGACCAAACAAGGTCTACCTTGTCTCCCACCTCTGCCATCCACAGACTATTGCAGTCCTTGCTAGCAGAGCAGAGGGATTTGGTGTTGAAATCAAGGTTTGCAGACATTCTGGCAGACAACTCAAAGGTCATCGACGAGATTGGTGAGGATCTCATTGAGTACTCGCTCATACCCAGACCACCCTTGGTGGTGTTGAGGACTACAAGACCGTTGCAGACAAGACACACAAGCCCAGGGCACATTCGCAGTTGGCACAGATCTCTTGGCACTCACTCTCCTGACACCACCTGGTGAGTTCGGCGCTGACGTTGCTTTTGGCAATGCGCAGCGATTTGGTGTACCATTCGGCTTTGGTGGTCCCACGCTGCATTCTTTGCTGTTAGCGAGAAGCACAAGCGAAAGATCCCAGGTCGTTTGATCGTCTTTCCAAGGACAGGCTAGCGACAAGGCAGCGCGATTGGCACTGCAGACTCGTGAGCAGCACATTCGTCGTGAGAAGGCCACCAGCAACATCTGCACAGCTCAGGCTCTTCTTGCGAACATGTCTGCCATGTACGCTGTCTACCACGACCACAAGGACTTCGACGAATCGCTGACAAGGTTGCCAAGATGACACAGTTCTGGCCAAGGCTCTGGAGCAGGCTGGCTATGAGGTCAGGAAGCCTGTCGCCTTTGACACTGTTGTCATCAGAAGCCACAGGCTGGTCTCTTTGCACAGAAGGCCGCTCAGCTCTTCCTCATACAACTTCCGTGTCATCGATGACGACCACATTGGAATCACCCTGGACGAGACTGTTGGCAAGAAGCAGGTTGAGGAGATTCTCAAGGCTTTCACGACTGATGCAATCGACGTCCTTGCACTGCTGACGGCCTTGGTGAGGTTCCAGCAGTACCACAACAGCTCAAGCGAACATCACCATACCTCACACATCCGAACTTCAACTCCTACCATTCTGAGACAGAGCTTATGCGATACACTACCACCTCCAGTCCAAGGATCTCTCACTGGTCCACTCCATGATTCCATTGGGCTCCTGTACCATGAAGCTCAATGCTGCAACCGAGATGGCACCAGTCACATGGCCAGAGTTCGCAGCTATCCACCCATTCGCACCCCAGATCAGACACAAGGCTACAAGCAGCTCATCACTGAGCTGGAAGACGATCTTGCTGAGAATCACTGGCTTCCACTCTGTGTCACTGCAGCCAAACTCTGGTGCGCAGGGTGAGTTTGCTGGTCTGCGTGTCATTTCGCAAATATCAGGAAGATCAACCAGGCAAGAAGCGAGACATCTGTCTGATCCCAGTGTCAGCACATGGCACCAACCCAGCAAGTGCAGCTATGGCTGGCATGCGTGTGGTCACCATCAAGTGCGAGCACGGTACAGGTAACCTTGATCTGCTGATCTCAAGGCCAAGTGTGAGAAGTACAGCGAGGAGCTCGGAGCTATCATGATCACATATCCAAGCACATTCGGTGTCTTCGAGCCAAAGGTCAAGGAGGTCTGTGACATGGTCCACCAGCACGGTGGTCAGGTATACATGGACGGCGCCAACATGAACGCCCAGGTCGGCCTCTGCTCACCAGGTGAGATGGCGCTGATGTCTGCCATCTCAACTTGCACAAGACCTTCTGCATTCCTCACGGTGGTGGTGTCCAGGTGTCGGACCAATTGGTGTTGCTGAGCACCTTGCTCCATACTTGCCAGGACATCCGCTCGTCGCCGACGTTGGCGGAGAGAAGGGTATCGCTCCAGTGTCTGGTGCACCTTGGGGATCAGCAAGTATCCTGCCAATCTCCTGGTCCTACATCAAGATGATGGGAGCCCGTGGTCTCACACACGCCACCAGATCACACTTCTCAACGCCAACTACATAATGTCACGCATCAAGTCACACTACCCAATCGTCTACACCAACGCCAATGGTCGCTGCGCTCACGAATTTATCCTGGACATTCGACCATTCAAGGAGACTGCTGGCATTGAGGCTATCGATGTCGCTAAGCGTCTCCAGGACTATGGCTTCCACGCACCGACGATGAGCTGGCCTGTAGCCAACACTCTCATGATTGAGCCTACTGAATCTGAGAGCAAGGCTGAGCTGGATCGCTTCTGCGATGCACTCATCTCCATTCGTGAGGAGATTGCAGCTGTCGAGCGTGGAGATCAGCCACGAGACAAGAACGTCCTCAAGATGTCACCACACACTCAGAAGGATCTCATTGTGGGT
>JAMXBC010000528.1:0-19636 GCA_024138005.1 Lumnitzera racemosa
GTTTTTTTAAATCAAGGAGTGCTTTCCTACTTTTTTTAATTGTATTGAGGTGTCGTTTTCTATTTTCTTTAAACCCTTGTTAGTTAAGGAGTGCTTGCTCATTATTGGTTCGTTGTTATAAGAGATGATGACTTCAATCATTCTTTAGTCATTCACCCATTCTTAGGGGCCCCCTTTCCCCTTCACAAAGCCCCTAGGGACGGGGCTTAGGATAGATAGTAATTGTAGTGCTTCTTAGGTAATTTCCTCCTTTAAGGGAAAAAAAATAGTTTTTTTTTTTTTTGTAGAAATTTTTTTAGATTTGTCAAGGGGCAAGTAAGATAAAAAAATTTTTTTTCCTCCCTTTATTTATTTTTTTTTATTTATTTAAATAAGTAAGCGGCCCCAAAATTGGGAAAAATACAAAAAAAATAAAAAAATTAAAAAAAAAACCAAAAAAAAAGAAATTTAAAAAAAAAAAAAGAATTTTAGAAAAATACAAAAAATAAAAATTGGGAAAAAAGAAAAAAAAAATAAGAATTCTAAAATATGCAAAAATAGGAAAAAAACACAAAAAAATAAGAAATTTAGAAAAAAAAGGGGAAAATTTTAGAAAAAATTGAAAGTTAAAAAAATAGGAAAAAAAAAAAATATAGAAAGAGTTAAAGGAATTTGAAGAATTTTTTTTTTTTTGGTGATTTTTAAAATAATGTATTTTTTTAAAAAGGGAAAACCGTTGGGGTGGTTTAGATTAAATTTAGTAGGTTCCCCTTTGTTCATTTATAATTTAATTGACTTTGAAAAAGAATATGTCAACGGCCTAACGATAAGATATTGACGTGGCTTTGGTTTTGTTTAGGTTAGGGTTAAATGTCACAAAAGGCATAAAATCCCTTTTATTTTTTTTTTCCATACTCATGTGTTCCCAATGTAAAGCATTGGGCCAAATGCCCTTGTTTTAATGCATGTTTGCCATGACAACAAATTTTTTTTTCCCCCTTTTCTTTCCCCCCCTTCTTTTTTCCTTTACTTTTATTTTTTTTTTTTAAAAAAAAAACCATTCCCAAAAACACGCAGTGGGTGGGGGTAAATTGCATTTCAAAAACCTTATGTCCTCTTTCATAAAAAAAGAAGAAGAAAAAGAAGAAGAAGAAGAAGAAGAAAATTTAACAATACAAAGGGGGCCATAACTTTAAAAATACCCCTTTCCTCTTTTTAGCTTTTTCTTTGGAACCCCCTTTTTGCTGATTTTTTCTTCTTCAAAGACCTCTTTCTTTTTTTGTTTCTCTCTTCTCTCTTCCCCAAATATTTAGTACATTATTTATTTCCCTTTTAAAAATCTAAACCCCCGACCCTTTTCCACTCCAACCTTAAACCATCCCCCAAAATATGGTTCCCCTTTGGTTCTTTTTTAAATTTAAAAAACCCAATTTTGATAACACTAAGGCCCCAAAAGTTGCACTTTTTTATAGCTTCGGCACCCCCCCAAACCCCGCCCGCCACCCGTCGATAGACACCCAAACCCAGAACCCCCTTCACATCATGACGTCATTTTAGTAACAAATGACCTGACCAACCCCCCACCCCATTCCTTTAAACTAAGAATTAACCCCAGTAGTCAAAAGACCCGCAAGCTGCTGCATTTCCCCTTCTCCCCCTAGCATGAGACCCCCCATATCAGTGGCCGTTTTCAAAACCCACCGCGACAGTGAGTTAGGCCTAGCGTCGCCCCTGTCCCTAAAGTAATTAAAATATTCAAAAAACTTCCCCCCCCTTTAAAAAACTATCAAAACAATTCAAAATTGCTTTACGTCCTTAGTGCCCCGATGCAATCTCTATCAAAAAATGAAAGCCCAAGGTTTGGGCCCCCACCCCCCAAGTTCGTCCATAACTCACCAAACCCCCCTTTGGTTCGATATCATTTGTTGTGTTTGGTTTTATGTATTTATTTATTTATGTTTTTTATTTTTTTTATTTTTTTATTTGTTTGGTAAATGAAATTGTAAAAAAAATGAAGCAAAAAAAAAAGGGGGGGAAAAAAAAAAAAATAAGAAAAAAGGAAAAAAAAAAAAAGAAAAGGTTTAGTTTGTTTTTATTTATTTTTTTGTGCTAAGAAAAATAAAAATAAAAATTAGGAAACAAAAAGAAAAATAAAAAAACAAAAAAATTTAATAAAGAAAAATAAAAAAAAATGAACAAAATCTCTCTTAAAAAATTTTTTTCAATGAAAAATATAAAAAAAAATTATCGACCATTTTTCCCCAAATTGGTTATTTGGGAATATCCAAAAAAAATTTTGTTTTAATATTTAAAAAATTTTTTTCCTTTAAAAAAACTCTAAAGGGTAAATAACTAAAATGTTTTTTTCAAATTAAAATAAATTCAAATTACAAAATTTTTGTAAAAAGAATCGGAAGTTGATTCGTAGTAGTTACATAAATTTAGAAAATAGGGAGCGACTTAAAATTGAAATGTTTTTTTTTTTATTTTTGTGATTTTTTGAAAATTTAAATTATTTAGTTTTGGAATATAATTATCGTCTAAAAATTTGAAAAAGGGTATTTTTGAAAAAAATTTAAAATTGGAAAATTTAAAAAGTGGTATCGTTTGGGGTTTTAATAGAAATACCCAAGTTAGATTTTCTTTTTAAAACCAAAACCTTTTTGTAAAATTGGTTTTTCTTTAAGCCCAAAGCTAATTTAAAACCCAAATTCATTTAAATTGGTTAAAATTTAAAATTTTTCCCCAAATTTGTCGGTGCAATCAAAAATTTTTTAAAAAAAAAAGGTTTTTTTTAAACCCCAATTATAGTCGAAAGTTAAAAATTCAATAGGTAGGGTTTAATACTAATCAAATTTTGAAAAAATTAATTTAAAAAAAAAAAAAAGGGTGAAAAATCCAAGTAAAACCCATAGTGTAAAAAGGGAAAAAAAAAAATAGTATGCTTCCCATTATTAAAGGAAAAACAAAAAAATTAGCAAAAAACTTTTTTTAAATAAATTTTTTTATTTTATATCAATATTTCTAGTTTTTTCACTTTTACTAGTAGTTAGCATCTATTAAGTTGGTTTTTCTGTTGTGGAATTTTTTTTATGTTATCCCTACGCATGTTATGTGTTAAGTAAAGCCCCCAAATGTCATTTTCATTTTGGAATTGTTTTTTGTGGTTACTTGGATTCCAACCCCGTTGAAATTGAACAAAGCTAATGGGAAAGTAAGATAGATAGTGGCTTTTTAACAAGGGGATGAAAGGAAAAGCGTATGTGTAATGTTCTAATACCCATATTGCGAAGCCTTTATTTTTCCCCTAAAAGTATGCGTAGGGGATAGAAATTTTTTATGTTTGCATTATTGCAAGTAACCCTTGATCTAAGTGTGATTTGAGTGTTTCTCCTTTTTACCCCCTTTAATAGGTTGGGCCAGTAAGTTTAATTTTACTAGTAGTAAAAAATAATTTTGGGCTTTGGATTTCCCCCACCTTAAAAACTTTTTGTTCAAATTTGGTCAATCTTTGAAAACCCCCTTTGCCCCCAATTGATCGAATTTTTTGAAATAGTCTTGCAATTATAGAAGTTTTTAAGAAAAGTGCAAGGGCAAGTTCAGCTTTCCCCCAAAAAACGTGTTAAAATTTCGGTAATTTTGGTACCCCAGGAAAAAAGCCCCATTGTTATGTGGTAATTTTAGGAGCAAGTTAAAGTAAAAACTTGTTGGGGTCATAGTTTACCCTTGTCATATAGGTAGAAACTTGGGTTCCACTGGTAAGCGGCTTTCTTTTTGCTTTTGTGTCTTTATTTAGCCTAAGTGTTTAAGTATAATGTAGGATATACCAAAAAGGCAACCCTTGGCTAGGGCTAAATTTCCCCCTTTTTCTGAAAAATTGATCCCGATGTCAGTTTTAAATAAAAAAAATTTTCAGTCGATTTTTTAAAAGGCATGAGACAAAAATTAGGAAACCCCCCCCAAACTATTTAAATTCTTATAATAGGGTGAACCCAAATAGGATTATGTGATTCTAACAAAATCGATCCCAAACAGCAGTTTAGTTGTATTCCTAAAAGGGAAGTTCCATTTATTAAAAATTTTGTTTTCATAAACGCCCTTTAAGTTGGTCTGAAAGCCTTGAAGACTTTGCGAGAACATGTGCCGACTATTCTTCTTGCCCTTTCCACTTTACATATTTGGGATTGTTTTTTGATAATTTAGTAAAAATAGGAAATGTATGTTCCCCTTTCTTATTAACCCATTCAAACGTTTACATTTTCTTCGTAATTTCTTAATGGCTAGTATAACGTTTGTTACAAATAATCACCCGCAAAAAGTTTTCCTTAAAGCTTAGTGACCTTAAAATCTTAATCAAAAAATGGTGGGGGGTTTGAATTAATTTTAGTGTCCTGCCCTTTAGTAGGATTTGGAATGTGTGGAAAAACTGGTTATCAAAAGATTACATGTTGCTTTTTATAGCCCCAAGTTTCCCTGCAGCCTTTTTTCCTTTAAACGCTTTGTAGACCATAATGTAGGTTCGCTTGTTATGGTGGTTAAAAATGATGAGCTAAAGTACTGCAGTGTTTTTTATTTTAAAACCCTATCCCTCCTTCAATTATTTTAAACCTCAATTTCCCATCAAATATATTTTCAAACACAAAGCCCACCCCCAATGTTTGCGTGTTGAAAAGGGATAGGTTTTGACTCTGAGTTCCCTATATATAATAACCCCTATCAAAGTTTTTTTATGGGACCCCGGCTTCTTATTTTTACAACCCCGCATTACTTGGAAAACATTGGTCAAACTATACATTGAAAACTTTATCAAGTTTCACATGAGTTTTTCTCTAATCAGTTTTTTTTGGATGTTAGTGATCAATACTTAGGTTTACTAGTTGTGAGCTATCAGTACAAAATTGAAAGATCATGGGTTTTAACCCCCCGGTTTTTTAATTTACAGCCCAAAAATTTGTTTCCCCTTTGACATCATATAAACGCGGGGGGGTATTGGTGAGGGGTTATTTAAATTTTTAAATTTAAAATTCTGTTAAAATACTGCCCCCTATTCCTATTGATAAAGCCATTAGTTATTAGACATAAAAATCATTCAAATGGGGATAGATAAAAATGTCCCTGGTTACCTAAAAGGGGAGCATCTTGAATCGCTTGTGATATGTTGTTTAACCCCAAAAGCAATTAATATCAATCAAAAAACTGGTATAGTGCCAAAGGAACCAATTGTTTTCGAGGTATCATCCCGAATCTTCCCCTTCCATAATTTTTCCCTTTGAATAACAAACCCCTTATTATCCATTGTTAACTTTTTTAACATAACTTCATAATTTAGTATCCATATAAAAACTTTTTAATATAGCAAACACCTTATTTGTGTTTAGACATCACTTAATTTGATTTTTTCTAACCCCTTACAAATACTATCAGAAATTTACCCCAACTGGGGCCAAATAAAAAAGTAATCCCTCATAACCCAAATTTCTTTCCCCATCCCCCTTAAAACAATAATTATTTGTAATGTATTACTAATACAATTGTATACATAAAATTAGAAATGAAGACAAAGTTGCGATAAAAAAACACATAAGTAAATATAAAATTTTACTAAAAACAAAAACAATGTTCTGGGCAAAAATAAATAAAAAAAAACAATCTACCAAAAAAAAGCCCGTATATATAAAGACTAAACATCAAATTTTATAAACAATAACTAAGCTTATAGACAATAAGAAAAGAAGGATTCAAATTAAATTATGTTATGAATAGACAAAAGTTTTTACATATCCAAAAATTTTAGTAGCAACAAATCCATTAGTATAAGTAAAAAACTATTTTTCAAAAAATATATGCATTTAAAAGAATCAAAAAGAGAAAAAAGATATTTTCCTTATTGAGTCTTGAGAGAGAAAGTGTGATAGAGTGCCCAAATTTTTTCCCCATTTTAAAAACTTCCCCAGTAAGGGTTTATATTAAATTTATTATTCTATGATTTATTTACAAAAAAAAAAAAAATTAAAAGACTAATTTTGGGTTAAAAGGTTTGGCGATTGTTTAGAGAGAGGAGTGAAAAAATAAAAAACTTATAGAGAAAAGGAGAAGAGAGGTTGAGGATAAAATATCCCCGTTAAAATCATTTTTTGAAGAGGGATTTTTCTTAGTTAAAAAGCCCCTTTAAAAAAGGTTTTAATTTAAATTGAATTTGGGAATATTTTTCCCAAAAGTGAAATTTTTGTAAATTTTTTTTTTTTTTGATTTTTTTCCCTTTTCTCTTTAAAATGAGCCTCATCCCAAAAAATCAAAAAACAAAATAAGATCAATTTGCAATATGGTCTTGAGTGTTCATGTTATGTTATGGGCTTACCCTGGGCTAAAACCTAAGAAATGAAGATATGTTACGTTTTGTGGGTGCAAAGCTTAAGAGAGGATTGAAGTGAAAGAAAAATTTGGTTTGGGAACAAAAGGGAGTTAATAAATACTTACAAGAGTTTGCAAAAGGTAAAAGTTGAATGAGTAGCATAAATGTGTAGTTAATAAATATTACAAGGTTTTGCAAAAGGTAAGGTTGAATTTAGTAGATAATGAGGTTTTAGGAAATTAGAGAAATGGTTGGTTTAAATGGGTATGAAAAAATCCCGGTATTTTGAAAAATTTTTTTAGCGTGAACAATAGTTCTCTTGTAAATTTTAATGCACCAATTTAAGTGAATTGGTTTGTATATTGCCAATAATGTATTTATTTTAAGTTTGTTATGAATAGTAAAGACTTATTTTTTTTTTTTCACTATGCAAATTTATGAATCACTTATAATCTTTTTATGTAAAATTGAAGAATGACTGTCAATTCATTTTCTTATCTTTATTGTTTTTGAGTTCAATAATTGGAAAACCCCAAATTGTAAAAAGAGACTTTTGTTATTGTTTGAAGACTATATTCGTATTTAGGGTTAAAGTTCTTGTAATTCAATTGTGGGGATTAACTATGTTTTCTTAATTATTAATGTTGGTTTGTAACTTATTGATTTTGTTTGTTTATTGGAAAGATATGGACTATTTTTAAAAATATTTTTTATACGATAGGTTTTTGGTAAAAAAAGAAATGATAATGAAAATGTGCTTTTACATTAATGATCAAAAATAGAAAAAAGTTTTTGTAAAAAAATTAAATAAAAATGATATGGTCTGTTAGTAAAAATGCAAGAAACTTTTTTTTTTTTCTACCAAAAGGGATCTTGGTAGCTAATTATATATATACTTAGCAACTAAGTCATATTGTGCAATAGCAAGATTTTTAGTCCCAAATATTGTTATCTAATATTGATGTTTTATCTTACACCATTTTTGGGTTTTGAAGGAGGATTTTACTTTCCCAAATCAAACAGGTAGAAATAGACAATTTTTTGCTATATTTTCAATGCTTTCAGCCATCAATTTGGTAGAAATAAATGGTTTTTAGTTTCAAAGAGTATTTTGGGAATTTATAGTAAAAATTTTTTTGCTCTTAAGCTTTTTTTGCTATCCCTTTTAGGTGCTATTTGTTCTAAGTTTGGTAACAAAGACATGGGTTTTTTTCTACTAATAAGAATTGGTAGTCCATACCTTTGCAATTGTCAACTGCTATCAATTGCAAATTTTTTGCTAATACTTTTGACTCCATTATGGTAGAGAAAAATGTAAAAATTTTTTGTAGTGAATTTTTAAAAAAAAACAAAGGGGAAAAAATATAAATTGGTGTCTTTTCAAATTGAAAAAAACCCTTCCCTGAATTTTTCCCAAAAAAAGAATTACAAAAGTTTGATTAGAATAGAAATTGTAGACACTTATAGGGGGTTTACGGGCAACTTAAATAAAATTTTTTTTTTTTTTTTTTTTTCCCCCTTTTGAAAATAAATAAATTATTTCTTTTTCTTTTTAAAAATTTGGGTTTTATATTTCAATAAAAGTTTTTTTTGAAATACAATATAAGTTCAAAAGGTTAAGGGTATTTTTTGGGGTTTTAAAAGTTAACCCTTGAATCTGTTTTTGGTTTTTTAAAAAAATTTTTTTTAAAAGTTTTTTTAAAAAAAATGAAAGTAGTCATAAATTAAAACCTATGCCAAAATTTAAATTATTTTATATATTTCTGTTTAAAGTGGCGGCTTCAATTTTTTTTTTTTAAAAAAAAAAACCCAGGTTTTTTTAAATTTGTTGGGGTTTAAAAATTTTGGATAAGGTTTTTTTAAATCAAATTTAAAGGAAAAAAGAATAAAAAAATTAGGCTTGTAGGGCGGCCCCCGAAAGGGACGTAAAGAGGGTTACCACTTAAACCTTTAAAATTAAATTTATTATTCAAAATACCTTTTCCCAATTAAAATTCCCTGTAGATATATTGTTATTTGTTTATTTGTAAAACTAATGAGGTTTATTGGGGGAAATAGTTAAGGGGTGGGGGGGTTTATTACTATAAATATGTTTTTTATACGTTAGAATCAAAATAGGCATATCGGCTTAGTTGAAAGATATTTTGTAAGCTTCGGATGTTTGGAGCAACCCCCTTTTTAAGTTGATTAGGCATTTTTGGCTTCGATTGATTTCCCAAACCCTTTTTTTGAAAAGTTTGAGGTTACAGGCTTAAGGACCTTTTGAATATTAAATTACAACATGAACTTTGGATGACAAAATAAATAAAGATGGGGATATAACCAAAAGGGTTTTTATTATGTCGAAGTTTTTTTTCCCTGTAAAATTTCATCTCTTAGTTCTTTATATAAAATTTTTAATTTTCCTTTATTTGATTTCCCTTGAAATTCACCCTGGAAAATAGTTCATATATTTCAGTTCTTTAAATTCTATTTCCCTGTTTTATTTCTATTTCCCTTAATTTCAAATTTATAGTAATTGGAATTTGTACTGTTGCAATCTAAAATTATATTGCCACATTATTACTTAAACGTAGTTTACTTTCCCATGTCTTCATTTTATTTTTTTTTTCCTTTATTTATTATTTATAAGTATTCATTTATTTGCCCCAACAGTATTTTTTGTGTGGTAAGTCCCCGTGTATTTTAAAAAAGGTTATTATAAACCCCTCTCGCTGTCATGGCCCTTTCATATAAAAAAAAAGGTTTATTACGTTCCCACGGGCCCCATAGAAAAGTAATATAGAGAATTTTAAACTAAAATTGCTTTATGTTAAAAATTATATTGTGTGGGTCGTAAACCACCAAAAAATTTTTACAAATAATGTATTTCCCTAAGAAATTGATAAATCTTTGTTTGAGGAAACATAAAAGTTTAAAATCATAAATTTATTAAAATTCCCTTTCGCTCTTGATTGCCCTAAAGCCCCTGATGGCTTACTACGAGCATGCCCCCCCCCCCAAATTAGTGAGAGGTTTTCCTAAAAACAAAAAAAATCTATAGGGTGTAAATTAAGCTTAGTGAGATAAATCCCTCATCGTACCACTGACAGAAATTTTTAGATGAAATCATTGAATGCTGAACAAAATTTTGAAACAAGCATGCAGTAATAAGAAATGATAGACTAGAATTACCCCCTAAAATGGGTTTAGGATAAATAACCCCCAAACCCAAAATTTTGGGTTTGTCTTGGGTTTTATTTCATTTGTATTCTATTTATCAAAACAAAATCCTTCCTTTTCTCTATATATTAATTATATATATATATTTTCTTTTTTGTATGTATTATATTTTTACCGAAAACAAATCTATTTTTAAAATCCAAGTTAGGGGTTTTATGGGGCCCTGCAACCCACAAACACCCCCTAAGCAAAAAGAAAGACTTGGCCTGGACAGTTGGATTCCAGGTTAGAACCCCATAGCTTGGACAAAGACTAATATTTGTGAATAGTAGTGCCTAATCTGCAGGAGATTTTATACCCCTATGGCCCCTTCCCCTTTTTGCATAAAGCAGAAACGGTGTTATGTAGAATATGGGAATGTGATTCATTTTAATTTTTAATGTTAAGTGTTTAATGATTTTAAAAGGTGAAAATTTTTTCTCCATACAATTTACAGACATATTAGTAAAACATTCCCTTATTATACATTAATTAACAAGTCATACATTTTATAAACCCATAAATGCATCCCCCATACCCCACAAGCACCCAAGTTTATAATAAAATTTTAGGGGATTATTTAAAAGCAAAAAAAGAAAGAGTTATGGGAAAATTTATCACTTTCCCATGGAATAATCAAAGTAATCCAGAGGAAGTACTATAAACAGTGCCCTTGGTATAAAAAATAATTTAAAAGGATTGAAAAAAATTGGAAAAAAAGTTAATTTTTTAAGTTTACTTTGACTAGTTTTTGTAATTTTTCCCGGTTTTTTCTTAAAATTCAATTTTTTATAATTTTTTTTTTTTAAATTTTTTTTTATGTTTTATAGTCAATCTTCATATTTTAAGTGTACTTTAATGTGGTGAAGTTGATTTTAAAAAGAGGCATAAAAATTTGTCCGGGGGCAAAAAAGTGCGTTCCCCATGTGTTGGGTGTTTAGGCCCTTTTTGGTAAAAGGGTTTTTAATAATTGGGAAAAATTTTTTGGGGTTGGTTTTAAGATTTTATCCTAAGCTTAAAATACCCCTTAGATCAGATTTAAACTTTTATTAATTTTAAGCTAACAACCCCTTCATGGGCCCCTTTTGTGGGGGTTAAGTTTTTAAGGGGCTTGTTTTTTTTTTCAAATAAAAATTTTGTGTTTGGTGGGCTTATGGGGCCTTAGTGGATTTTTTTTGGGCTCAAAAATTTTATGTTTTAAGGGTGTTCGAGTTTTAGAAGGCCCCAAATTTGAGTTCAGGTTTGTTTGAGAGTTTTAAGTTTGATACTGGGGCCCTATTTCTTTGGGTTTATTTTTTCCTTGTTCATTTTTTTATTATTTTTAAGTTTTTTTTTCCACGTTCCGATTGGTTGTGATGATTCCCAAGGGGTTTTTTTCGCTTGATTTTTCAATTATTTCATTATTTCTTAAGTTTAGGTGTTAATTTGCATTAAATTTTGTACCCCAAATCTTAATAATTTTTTTCCCATAAGTGATTTTTTTAACTATGTCCAAAAAAAATGAAATCTTTAGTAATAAAAATTTCCCTATATAGTATGTATACAAAATTGGTTTTTTATAAAATAATGAAAAGTTTTTTTCCTTAACTTAAGTCTAGATTTGAGCATGTTTAATTAAGGGAAAAATAAAATCAACATTAAAAGGGATTTGAATTATGTCCAGATGTTTCTTCCATTTAAATTTTGTTTAAGATTTTTAATTAAAATTTCCCTTAAGTGTTACAAAGTTCTTTTCAAAAACCAGTTTACATGTCATGTTTCACTTATGTAAAGGGGTTTTATGAGTTTGTTTTTAAAGGTTTTTGGTGTTATAACAAATTAAAACCTTTATATTTCGAGAAATAGTTCCCAAATAAAATAACCAGTAACACAAGAAAAAATTATTGTCCCTTTGCAAAATATGGTGGGTTTTGCAAAGGTTCATTAAGCTCTTATTGTTTTCTTTTTACCTTTTGGAAGGGTTGTTTGATCTTTTGGAATGGGGTTGTGAAAGGTTTAATAGTTCAAAAGATCTTAAGGTGAAAGAAATCACACAGAATGGGGGAGGTTTGCCTGAGTAAAGCTTGAAAAAAGGGGAAAAAATTGTTTTTTGGGGTAAAGTTTTTTCTTTTTTATGTTTGTTTCAAATGAAGGGAAAAAAGTGTGAAAGGAGGAGGTATGGAGAGGTGGCGGTTGGAATTGAGAGAGAATGGGTTGAAAAATAAAAGATGGCCCCCCCTTTTTCCTTGTTTAATTAATTTTAAAGTCTTTTGGGCCATGGAAAGGTTTGTTATTTAATGAAAATTAGCTGTGAAAAACTTGTGAAAAATTGATATGTAGTTTTAAATGAAGAGGTGTAAAGGAAAAAGTTTATCCTAGATTTTTTTAAATTATCAAGATAAATGATCCCCCTTGAAAAGAAAACTTTTCTAAAGTGATTAGTTACCCCTTTTTTTTAAAATTTAAGGCTTAAACAAGAAAATAAGGGCATGGTCTTATTAAAAATTGTTTTAGGTTTTCATCTTACATTGTTTTGTAATTTATGATTTGATTTTTATAAAATTATTAAATTTTATAAAGGTGAATGAAATTATTCAAATTAAATTATCGATTGATTACTTAGGGTTTAAAATTCCTTAATGGTTTTAAGGTTTAGGGTTTTAAATGACTTTAGAGCTCGCAGTTCTTCAAGCTTAGGTTTTATCGATCATTGGTTTTTGAATTGGAAAAATTTAATTCTTTTCTAAATGTAAACTTAAGTTTTTAGTTTAGTTGATCCTTAGAAACGTTCGGAAAGTACTCTTAATCAAATCTTAGGCCCCACTAAAAGTAGGGTTTACAATACTTGTTAATTAAGTCTTAATTCTTAAAAATTAGGTTCATAAATAATTGCATTTGCTAACTTGTAAAATATTGCACTACTCTTAAAATTTATTATTAAATAATTAAAAGTGAAAAAAAAAAGAATCATATCAATTGCTAACTTGTAAAATATTGCACTACTCTCAAAATTTATTATTAATAATTAAAAGTGAAAAAAAAAGAATCATATCATTCCTACTTGTAAAATAACTTTTAGGTAGTTGCCAATTTCACTTATTAAGTTATTATTCTTCAAGCTAGAAATATCTAGTCTTTCCAATAGTTAGCACCTTATAAATAGTCTTCCTCGTTTAAAATATATAGGATTTGAAATGATCATTGGTTATATTGAATAATAGTCAAGAATAAGTGTTAAGCTTCTTTCCTTTGTTCATTTCTTGTATCCTTCATTTTTTATTCTTTAACTAGTATTCTTCTTTGATAAATAATTCCTTCAGTAACATTCATTTAACTATTTTAAAATAAATATTTTTACCTAATCAAAGGAATGTAAAATAAGATGATTTGACTTATGCCTTAAAGGGAGGAAGCCCCATGATTGGCTTGCTAAGGTAGCCAATAAAATTTGGCCAATTATCAAAGCAACCAACCTAAACATGAACCTTTAGCCCATCAAGGTAGCCAACACAAACACGAACCCTTTGTCCATCAGATACCCAACCTAAATACAATTCCACGACCCGTTAAGGCAGCCAACACAAACATAAACCCCGACTCATTAAAATAGCTAACTTAACACATACCCTCAACTTGTCAAAACAATTGAACCATTCCAAAACTCTTTGTCCTTAAGGAACCAAGTACAACCATAAACCCTTGTCCATTATGGAAATCAAGTCAAACATGAACCTAAATATAATCTTAGTCCATTAAATATGACTAATGTAATTGAATGTAAGGAAGCTCCATTCTAAGTTTGATCCCCAGTCTAGATAAAAGGGTGATTCGGAACTCCTCTACCTTGAACATAGAGGATATCTATACTGATCCGCTTGAATCTAAAGAACCGGACTAGTATTTAGGGAACGAATCAAGATCAAGTACAAAAAAAAAAAATGAGCTAAGGGGCATCTACCTTATATGGTGATTATCTTCTTCAGCCATTGGGAGCATACCATTAATAGAGATGAATCAAAGGCCAAAACCAATCAAACTAGGGTAAGTGGACATAAGAGAAAGGCATCATACAGAACAAGGTATTGTTAGTATTCGATCTTTAAAAATTTTAAATTTTTGAACTCAAATTGAGTTAAAGGTGTCTTTTTACATTGGGGCATGTTTTAAGGAACACTTCAAGAGATTGAAGGGGGGGGGGCAAAGTCACTTTCACTTAGGGCAAATCACACTTAAGGAAATAGCAACTCATTTTTAAAAGGTTTGGAATGAAAATAGGTAAATTGTATCTCATACACTAACCTTTAAACACTTTCATAGTTAGTGAAATTATGGTGAGAATTTTTGGACTCATTCCTTAAATAGATTCTTTTTGAATTTGATATGTAGATAAAAATGAAGTAGGCATACATTATACATTTTCAATATGCCAAACACAAATTTTCTTTATAAACCCCCATTGGGGCCTATTAAAGAGCGTTTTAAGACTAAACCTTCCCACGAACCATCCTACAATTGGTAATTTGGAGGTTAGAGTCATTTAATTAGGATAATGCGATAAAAATTAGTTTGTACTTACCCTAGTGTCATCAATTTGTAGATATTTTTTATTTCTAATAATTTATTTTCTTGAAATGAAGATGAGCTTACAAGAACCTCATGCACACAATCTAAACACTTTGGGAAGACAATAACTTTTTAGGCTAAAAAAAGAAAGGGTAAGAAACGACGAGATAATGGGGCAAAAAAAAGAGAGAGAAAGGAACAAAAATTAAGAAAAAAAAAAAGAGGGAAAGAGAGAATAAGAAGAAGAAAAAGGAGAAGGAGAAGAAGAAAGAAAAAAGAGAAGTTTGAAAATTGGACTCGAAAGCTAGAGAAGACCCCAAGGTTTACCCCCACCAACAAGAAAATAAAACTAAACATAATTCCCACATCCACCAAAAAGGCTTGGATTCAAGCCCAAATATGATCCTTGACCTAGTAAAAGTCCTAAAAAACAAAGCCTCGATTTCAAATCATGTTATGAATCAGAACACAAGGCATTCCCACCTACAATACCACTTC
The DNA here is from genome assembly GCA_024138005.1 of Lumnitzera racemosa. Lineage (NCBI taxonomy): Eukaryota > Viridiplantae > Streptophyta > Magnoliopsida > Myrtales > Combretaceae > Lumnitzera > Lumnitzera racemosa. The sequence continues at coordinate 14,573 of JAMXBC010000528.1, forward strand.
CATTCAATAACTACTCTTCTGATCATAAGGAACAAGTTATCTTAAAAAAAAAATTGTTTTTAAAGTTAGGATAAGCATACTTTAGTTTCTTAAGGGTTTTTTACTTGTAAACCTGGGTGAAATAAGTAATCCTTTTAAAATAAGCCCTCTTATAATACACTTTGAAACCAATTGACCAAAAGTCTAATTTACAAAACCAAACCCAAAAAGACTTAATAAATTTATCAAAGGCATATTACTTGCAAATAGATCATAATTTTTGGGATAGAAGTCAAGAGTGAAAAACTGTATTGAGAGTATTTAAGGAAGTCTTTTCGACTAGATTAATCATGAATGACCATTTCCATAGGACAGAGATACTTAAAATTATAAGTTCCCACAAGAAGGTCAACATGTCAAAAAAATTAGCCTTAACGGTAAGGGATCAGAATATTTTTATAGACAAAAGAGGAATATAAATCCTCCTATTTACTAAGAAAAGGAATGTTAAATTTGGGGGCCACTCTTTTTTAATAAGAACTTGTACCCTTTAGCAAATTTTTTAGAGAGATAGGGGGAGAGATAGAGAAGGGGGAGGGAAAAGGGGTTTTTTTTTATGGGTTTCTCCAAATTCATATCAGCTTTAAGGGAAAAAAATTTTAAAACCCAGAAAGGGCCCAAGGGTTCACCTTTTAAGTTAACCTTAGTTATCTAGTTTCCTCTTAATGTATTTTTTCCCATTTGATTTTTCCCCCAATTTTTTTTTTTCAAAAAAGGGACCTTTCTCTATTGCCTATTTTGTTATAGATGGTTTCAATGAACAAATTGCTATTTGAAAAATCTCCAAGTTACAATCTTCCAAAAATGCTTACCACCTCTATTGCTTCTTCAATCGTTTTTTTAAAAGGTCTTAATACCCACATGGCACTTTCCCTCCTTTAATCATCTTTTTAAGGTCCCCCTACTCATAAATCTTTGTTCGTTTAATTCATTTAGAGTTTAAGCAGTCCTAGAGTATTTCCCCTTTTGCCATTTTTAAAGGGCCTAGCCAACTCATAAAGTGTTTCCCTTCTTATTTTTCCCTTTTTGGATTTTTTAGTTTAGGAACCTTTTTCTTTATAAGTTAGTTAAAAGGCACAGACGGGTTTTTTTAAATAATTCTAATTTAAGGTTGCCAACACGGGGTGCTTCCTTCCCTTCGGTTAGTCAACTTTAGGAGCACTCCCATAGTTTAGGAACTCCCCAACCTAAGGGGCTTTTTCCTATCTAAAAGTCTTTTTTTAAGGTTGTTACTCACAGAGTGCTTCCCTCCCTTTTATTATTTTTCCCTAAGGCAAAAACCATAGTTTATATCTAACTAGTTTCCATTATTTTTTCCCTTTTTTTAAAGCCCTTTTTGGTTTAAACCCTTAGCCGCTCTTAAAAGGCTCTTTTTTTTATTTTAAAAGTTTTTCTTTGGGTTTGTTAGCTCTAAAAGTGCAGTCTTATTTTTTTTTTCCTTAAGGTTTTTATGCAGTTTATAGGGCACTTTCCTTTTTTTAATTATCTTGTGGGGCCCTTAGCTAGTTCTTGACGTTACCCCCCTTTTAAAAAATTTTAAGGTTTTAGCCAACTCTTAGGTGCTAGCCCTTTTAAAAATCTTGTAGGCATTATTTTCTCGTAGGTGTTACCCCTTAAAAAAATTTTAAGGCTTTAGCCAGCTTCTAGGGGGTACCCTTTTCTCCAAATCTTTAAGGGGCCTTAACTCTCTTGAGCATTACCCCTTTTTTAGAATCTTGTAGGATTTAGCTGCTCTTAGATAGCTACCCCCCCTAAAATCTTTAAGGCTTTAGCTAACCCTAAGTTTACCTCTCTAAAAATCTTTTGTGCCCAGCAGCTTCCCAAAGCACTTTTTTATTTTTGAACTTTTAGGCTTTAGTTAGCTCTCAAAATCTATCCCTTTTCTAACACCTAAGTTTATAACCAAGGTTCCCCGGGGTTATGCCTTCTAAGAAACCCATTCTTGTGTTTTGCCATCTTTTAAAAACCATTTTCTCTTTTAAAATGATCTTAACCTTTTACAAATCCTTGGGCGAGTTTAGGATATTGTTTTTTAAAGACTTTTAAGGGAATATTCCCTAAGGTAGAAATAGTGTTTCTTTTATATTTTGGTAAAGTTTTACTTTGCTTTTCCACAAAAAGGGGATGCCTTAAAATCCTTTTTTTTTTACCTTTATTTTAGTTTTTTTTTTAAATAAAAAAAAGGGCCTTAAATTTAAAAAAAAAAAAATAATATAGAAATTTAAAAAAAATAAAAGAAGGGAAAAAATTTAAAAAAAAACCCCAAAATTTTTAAAAAATTTTTTAAAAACCAAAAAGAATTTAAAAAAAATAAAAATTTCGCAAAATAAATTTTTAGGCTTGGGTTATTTTTAGGATTTTTGAGACATAAGGACGGGTCATTTTATTTTAGGATTAATAAAGTCAAAATACACGTAGATTTAATAGTTTTGCATATTTTAGAATACTAAATTTTTTAAAATTTAATATTTGAACCCTGGGTTTATTTTGGGTATCTGTATTCATAAAAAAAAAAAATTTTTTAAGTTTTTGTAGCTTTTAAAAGAGCCTTAATTGGGTTTAAATTGAACATTTTTCAAAAGTACAATTTTAAAATAATTGAACAAAACAAAGTAAGGGTTGAAATTTTATCAAAATTTTGTTCATTTTGAAAAATCTTTTAAAAACCATAATTACTTATTCATCACATAGGGTATTCTTATTTTTAGAAAACCGACTAATTAGCCTTAAACTGACCCTTTTTATTTTGGGTTTGTTTAGGCTTTTTTTAGTTATATACAATTGAGTTACATGGCTAAACGAGAACAAAAGCTAACCCCCTAGTAATTTAATGCACACAAAAAAAAGATCTAAGGTTAAGTTTTTGGTTTTTTTGGCAAGTCCTTCTTAATGATTTTTTACGTTTTTTTTTTCATGATTTCACCAAATTAATGGTGAAAAAATGGAGGGTTTTCTTGGAATTGAAATAAAGCCCTCAAACATTCCCATACACCGTTTCCCCATCACTCAACATTTGAAATTTGGAAAAAAGTCATAATGTGAAATTCACCCCCTTTAACAAACTAGCAAATAAAGCACTTAGGGAAACAATTAAGGGTTTTTTTTGAATATTAAGGGGGAGTCACCACTTTCCCCCCTCAAAAACCATATGATACACCCCCCCCCACCCCCCCCCCCCCCCCCCCCCCCCCGATTTTGAAGATATCCATAAGTGGAATTATAATGGTTGTTTTCTTAAAGCTTTTTCGGAAATCACTAAAAATCAAAAACCAATGACCAAATGCTTTCTCTCTCTCTACTATGCACAACTTTCCCCTTTTAGTTCTGTACGAATGATAGCTTTTTAAGCAAGGCTAGCAACCACAATAAAAGGGCCCATTATACCAGCTCCCAAAGCCTCATTTTTAATCGTTATATCAAGCAAATGCCCTACAGTTTTAATATAACGGGTTTTGAGTCCGAATCGATCCCCAAGACTTCGAGTACTAAAATGAAACCTTTGCTTTATTATCTAACGGAAAAAAATGAAGTTTGAATTTAAATTTAAAAATCTAAAATTAACAAATAATTAATATAAACTTAATTTAAACAATTGAAAAAGCATAAAATTTAAAAATCTTTAAGAAAAATAAAAACGTATTTTAAGATTTTTTTCCCCCAGAGTAAATTGATTGCTTAAAATTTATTCAATTCGGTTTTTATTATTCTTTACCGAGGGATTCACAACTAAAGTTAATACCTTTCTCAAACATATTAACCCCAATTCTAACTTATTTACCAGAATATGTTCACTTAGTAATATAACTTAGAATTGCATTAATGTATAATGAATTCCCTCACAATTAATTAACAATCTGGAAGAAACATGTATCTTATCTCTAAGTATACATGTAATTCTCTCCAATTATGTAAAGATCTAATTACACATGCAATTTCTCAATCAACATGTATGATATTATATATTGATATTCTAGAAATATCAATTAACAATTAAACAACATAATTGAATCAAGCAAAGATAGAAACTTTATCGAGAATTCTAAATCAATCCAAGAATCACATGAAACCCTAGGTTCCATAATCCTAAACACACGAATTCTAAGCTATCATAATGAATCTAAAAACGAGTTCCATAAAAAACGTAAAATAAAACATGGAAAACCCCTTTAATTGATGAACAATCTCTCTAATCTTGAAGTCGGTGTTATTCTCGCCTTTTCCTTCTCCTTCTCCTTCTCCTCAAGTCTCTTGTCTTCTCTAATGTCTCTTATGTCTTTTGAAACCCTAATATGTCCTTTTATAGTGTATCAAAAGGTTTTCGTTTTCTTTACCAGACACAACCTGGGACATGACCATGTAACCAAGTATTGTAACTTTTTGCCCTTAGCCAATTTCCCTACATGGACTGTGTAACTTCAAAACTTCATAACTTCTTCGTTTGAACTCTGAATTGAGTGAAATTTGATTCCTTTTCTTTGTTTTCAATCCTAAATGCGTTCAAACCTAAAAATCAAAATTTTACTCAATTAAGTATCAATTTCCTTAAACAAAACCAAAAATTTGAGGAAAATACTATAAAATCACCATGTGAAATATGTTTAAAATCCGAGTTATAAAAGTTCCCCACACTTGAGAATTTGCTTGTCCTCAAGCAAATAGATGAAAACAAAACTTTCGGGACAACAAATGCTAAACAATATTTATCACTATTTAGGAAACCGTGTAATGAATACACTTGACTCGTAGAAAAGTAAGAAAATTATTCTCAACTAACTTGCAATAATAAAGTCAACCAATTTCATCTAACCATATTCGAATGCTCCAACAATACTTAATACTAGAGTTCACTAGTTAATTTATAAAAATCAAAGTTTACTCGAGTCATTTAACCAAGGATTCTTAAACTAAAAACTGGATTTAACATCTCGCTAACCGAAAAAGAGTCATAATAATTTTGTCCATTTGACTAAAGTGTATACAATTCTCTCTTCCATCTCACCAAGCACCATAATTTAAAACAAATAC
>JAMXBC010000529.1:0-19489 GCA_024138005.1 Lumnitzera racemosa
CGGCGGCGCGCAGCACATGGACAGCCGCTCGACGCATCACTGACGGAGGCTGAGCATTGCTGCTTGTTGTTGTTGGCGTGGAGGGACCGACCGGCTGGTTGATGGAAAGGAGCCGGGGGAGGTCTTTTCTGCCTCACGTGCGGCCTGGCCCGGCTGCCGGACCATCTGCGTCACCGTCACCGTCGATCTCCCCGCAGCTCTTTTTCGTCGCTGCATTCAGTTCGAGATTCTTCATACATTCTTTGCTTGATAGAAGAGATGTCGTCGAGAGCATTGCGCAAGGCGCAGGCGCTGCGCGACAAGCAGTTGAATGCAGCACCTGCGGCAAGCGAGGCCTCTGAAGACAGCGACAATGACAGCGACCGCCCCGCTGCTCGCCCAGCCAAGCCGAGTCTTTTCAGCATGCTCGACGATCAGGGCGTGGACGAGGACAGCGCGGACGAAGCCGAAGATGCAGTCGACGTTTCACAAGAGAGCATCGAGGCCTCAAGACCAAAGCCCGCCAAGCCGAAGAAAAAGAAGAAGAAAAAGAAAAAGCCCGCCGCAGAGACCAAGGACGAGCCAGACGAGGTGGACGAGATCGACCAGGCGCTGGAGTCTTTGGACGTCGGCAAGCCGACAGCCAAGGTGGAAACAGCCTCAGAGGATGCCCTCGACGCGGTTGCGTACCTCTCGGTCGAGCCGCAGCACCTGCAGGTGGCCACAGAGATGCGGCGGCTGTTTGGCAGGGCTGCCTTTGACGCCGACAAGCAAGAGGCTCTCGATCGACAGGCGGCCATGATGGTGCGCGCCAGGACGGGCCGCGACATGTCTCTCGGGCTCAGCGACCTGGTTCAAGGACGACTGGCAGAGGGCGGCGCCGGTCTTTCGAAAATGATCCGCGACCGCAACATCTTCATCAAGGGCAAGGAAGAGTGGCCGCGGCTGTCGTCGTCGGCCTCGGCATGGAGACTGTTGAGAGACGACCGCAAGGCATTGTCGAGTACTGCTTTACGCACGATCCGAAATACCGCGCCGCGCAGATGAACTTTGAGAACCTGGTCCTGTCGATGGACCCGCAGTCGATGATTGCGAACCTGCGCATGCACCCTTACCACGTCGCAACGCTGCTACAGGTCGGCGAGATTGCAAAGCATGAGAAGGACTACTCCACCAGCGGCGAGCTTCTCGAGCGGGCATTATTTTCCTTTGGCCGCGCCTTGCCGCCGGCTTCACAGAATCGATCGCGCAGGGCAAGGCCCGCTTGGACTTTCGGCGACCAGAGAACAGAGAATTTTGGCTCGCTGGGTGGCGCTACATCAACAACATCGGCATGCGCGCCACCTGGCGCACTGCCTACGATGGGCGAAGCTTCTGTTGGCACTCGATCCCATTGGAGACCCATACTCGATCCGGTCCGTCATCGACCAGCTGGCGCTGCGTGCGCGAGAGCACCAAGACTTTCTCAGTCTTGCTTCCACGCCGACGTTCTTAAAAGAATGGGACGTCATGCCCAACATCCGGTTCTCGAAGGCACTCGCCACGCGGCACGCCCGCAAGGACGACCCTCAGGCGATGTCTCTTCTCACCGCGGCATGCAGGCACTACCCTGGCTCACCGCGCGGGTTATGCTCGGAGCTCGGTATCAGCAACATCCCTCCGCGGGTCTGGGGCAAGGAGCCGCCGTCGGACTGGCACGCGCTGCTTACGGAGATGTATGCCACCTCAGCCATTGACCTGTGGAAGATCCCCGACGCGCTTCAGTTCTTCCGCGACGGCCTCTCCCGGATCGACGAAGCTGCTGTCAAACCAGCGCCGCTCGGGCCGGACCTCGAGACGGACAGCGGGCTGATCCGGCACGTCATTATGCCGAGAAGCCGAACCTGCTCAAGTACCTCCCTCGCGCCGTCTTCGACCGGCCCCAGTCCGCCGCGGACCCGTCCCGCCCGACGAGGAGGAGCAGGTGGTGAGCTACACTGCGCGGCCGCCGCGCGAGATGCTCTACACGCACGCGAAAAGCGAGCAGCGCACACCTGCCCTCATCCACCGAGCTGACCGCGGCCGCGGACGAGCTGGCCGACCGCAGCGCCGGCGACTTCATGTACGAGCTGTCGCTGCTGCAGCGGTACTGCGAGCTGCTGATCCCGAACTCGTTCCGCGCGCCCCGCGCCGCCGACCGCCCGCGCCCGAAGGCGAGCAGATCCTGACACGCCTCGTGATCGAGACCGACGGGCGCGTCGCGCGCGGCCGACGACGCCGCCGACGAGGCCGACGCGCCGCTGACGGACGCCGACGTCGAGGCCGGGGCTGGCCGCGTCCGGGCTGCCGTACGGCGAGGTGCAGCGCGGCTGCGGCGCATGATGGCGCTGCGCATGGCGCTCGCGCGGCCGGGCGGGGTGAGCACGGCCGACGGCGGCGTGCGCATGAGCATGGATCCGAACGGCGCGGCCGTCGTGCACTCGCGCGTGCAGGTCCCGGAGCGCTTCTCGACGCTGAGCGCGTATCTTGATTCGCTCCCGCAGGGCGAGGAGACGTGTCGGAGGAGTCGGCGGCGGCGCACTGGCATGTGCGCGGCGTGGCGCGGCTGCGCGACTTTGCAGTCCGCCGAAGCCGCGTGGGCGTCTGGCTGGAGGGCGTGTTCATTGGCGACGAGGAGGCGCCGTCGCGGCACGCGTTTGTCGAGGATGCGGACGAAGATGAGGAACAGGAGCGCCGCATGCCGGGCGCTTGGTAGAGCCCTGTACGTTCACCCACGAGTAGACCATCAATGCGACCCATGTACATTCTGTTTCGTCGGTTTCTGCGCGAGTAGAGGACGGCGGGCGGTGGGAAACGAAAGCAGCCGGTCCAGCTGGAAGCTGGCCGCCGGAGGCCCGTCACGCAGAGTGAGACACCACGACATGCAGACAGAGAGCGTGGGATGATTCATTCTGAGGCCGAGGATGAGGCTGCGACCAAGTACCGGGGCGCGCCGGCGCGCGAGGGGACAACGACAGCGTGAGGCAGACAAAGGAAGAGGCGTACAGTACAGCTGCAGGAAGAAAACAAAAGCGACCCGCCAACGCCAGGACCCGTGGAGCGTAACAGCTACCGCTGCACATGAGGCAGGACTCGGGGGTTTCGATGCTGCAAGCGAGGGCGGCCTCGGCGTAGATGTCGCCCTCGCGGTCCTTGCTGGCGTCGGCGGTGTCCTCGGCCTGGGGCACGACCGGGGCGGCGGGCCCGGGCAGCTGCTCGTCCTTTGCGGACACGGCGCACGAAGCGTCGGGGGTCGGTGGCGAGCTGGCGCGGGCTCGAGTCGCCCTCCTGGTCGGCCTTGAAGGGCGGAGGCGCGTGCACGTTCTTGCGCGGCGACGGCAGCGCGGGCTCGGCGGGGGCGGTCGAGGCGATGGCCGCGAGCATGTTCTTGGCGGTCGCGGCGGTCGCGGGGCGGCGTCGTGGCCGGGGTCGGGACGCCGACGGGCGCGAGCGTGGGGCGACATCTTGTTCATGTACTTGGGCGTGCTCGGCAGCGAGGTCGTCGAGGACGAGTACGAGGTGCTGCCCATGCCGATCATGGTCCGCTTCTTGGTCTGGATCGCGCGCCGCCGTGTTGGTGTCGGCGACCTTGAGCGCCTCTGGTCGACGGTGAACTGGATCGGCGCGGACGCGGCCTGGGTGCGCAGGTAGTACATGCCCGTCTTGAGGCCGAGCTTCCAGCCGGCAAAGTGCATGCTGGTGATCTTGCCCATGGTCGGCTCCTTCATGTGGATGTTCAGAGACTGGCTCTGGTCGATGAAGGCGCCACGGTCGGCGGCCATCTGCACGACGACGCGCTGAGGGATTTCCCACACAGTCTTGTACAGCGCCTTGACGTCGTCGGGGATGTTGGGGATGCGCTGGATGGAGCCGCTGTCGGCGATGATCCGGTTCTTCATGTTGTCCGACCACAGGCCCATGTCGACCAGGTCCTTGAGCAGCCAGGGGTTGACGACCTGGAACTCGCCCGCGAGCACGCGCCGCGAGTAGATGTTGGACGTGTACGGCTCGAAGCACTCGTTGAAGCCGAGGATCTGGCTGGTCGAGGCCGTGGGCATGGGCGCGACGAGCAGCGAGTTGCGCACGCCGTGCTCCTTGATCTGTTCTTTCAACGAGTCCCAGTCCCAGAGGTCGGTCGGGGTCTTGTTCCACATGTCGTACTGCAGGATGCCCTGCGAGACGGGCGAGCCGGGGTAGGTCTCGTAGGTGCCGAGCTCCTTGGCCAGCTCCATCGAGGCTGTTAAGGCGGCGTGGTAGATGGTCTCGAAGATTTGCTGGTTCAGCAGCTTGGCCTCTTCAGAGTCAAAGGGCATGCGGAGGGCCAGGAAGGCGTCGGCCAGGCCCTGGACACCGAGGCCGACGGGCCGGTGGCGCATGTTGCTCTTGCGCGCTTCCTCGATAGGATAATAGTTTCGGTCGATGACGCGGTTCAGGTTGCGGGTGACGACCTGGGTGACCTCGTGCAGCTTCCCAAAGTCGTTACGTCTGGTTGGGCATGTCGACAAAGGTGGGCAGCGCCAGCGAGGCCAGGTTGCAGACCGCCACCTCGTCGGGGTCCGTGTACTCGATGATCTCGGTGCAGAGATTGGAGCTCTTGATCACGCCCAGGTTCTTCTGGTTGCTCTTGCGGTTGCAGGCGTCCTTGTAGAGCATGTACGGCACGCCGGTCTCGGTCTGCGCCTCCAGGATGGCGTACCACAGCTTTTGGGCGCGCACGACCTGACGGGCGCGGCCCTCGCGCTCGTACCGCTGGTAGAGCTCCTCAAACTCGTCCCGTAGCACTCGCTCAGACCGGGCGCCTCGTTGGGGCAGAACAGAGTCCAGTTCTCGTTCTTCTCGACGCGCTTCATGAACAGATCGGGGATCCACAGGGCGTAGAACAAGTCGCGGGCGCGGACCTCCTCCTTGCCGTGGTTCTTGCGCAGGTCGAGAAAGGCAAAGACGTCGGCGTGCCAGGGCTCGAGGTAGCAGGCAAACGCGCCGGGCCGCTTGTTGCCGCCCTGGTCGACGTAGCGGGCCGTGTTGTTGAAGACGCGCAGCATCGGGACCAGCCCGTTGGAGGTGCCGTTGGTGCCGGCAATGTAGGACCCGGTCGCGCGGATCTTGTGCGCGGGAGAAGCCAATCCCGCCGGCGGTCTTGGAGATCATGGCGCACGTGCGCAGGGTGTCGTAGATGCCCTCGATGCTGTCCGACTTCATGTCGATCAGGAAGCACGAGGCCATCTGCGGGTTGGGCGTGCCGGCGTTGAACAGCGTCGGGGAGGCGTGGGTAAAGTACTTGCTCGACATGAGGTTGTACGTCTGGATGGCACTCTCAATGTCGTCGCCGTGGATGCCGACCGCGACGCGCATCAGCATGTGCTGCGGCCGCTCGGCCACCTTACCGTCGATCTTGAGCAGATACGACCGCTCGAGCGTCTTGAAGCCAAAGTACTGGTAGTTAAAGTCGCGGTCGTAGACGATGGCCGAGTTGAGCTCATCCTGGTGCTTGAGGATGAGTTGTACACCCCGTCCGAGATCATGGGCGAGCGCTTGTTGTTCTTCGGGTTGATGTACTCGTACAGGTCCGTCATGACGGCGGAGAACTGCTTCTTGGTCTGCTTGTGCAGGTTTGAGACGGCGATGCGCGCCGCGAGGATGGCATAGTCTGGGTGCGTGACCGTCATGTACGCCGCCGTCTCCGCGGCCTTTTCTTTTCGTTAGTCTCGTGATTGGAGGTTTGAAGAAGAAGAAGACGCACGAGATTGTCGAGCTCGACGGTGGTGACGCCCTGGTAGACGCCCTGGATGGTCTTCTGGGTGATGGCGGCGGCGTCGACATGGTCCGGGTCGAGGCCGTAGCACAGCCGCGAGACGCGCGCGGTGATCTTGTCAAACTGCAACCCGCTCCTTGCGGCCGTCTTTGTGCTTGTCAGCTTCGTGTCGGGTCTCCCGGTGGCGTATAGGCGGTACTGACCTCGCTTGTAGACGTACATCTCGGCGGCTGCGGGCGTCGAGCTGTTCTGGCTGTCTGGTGGTCTCACAACGGCAGCACAACGGCAGCACAACGGCAGCACAACGGCAGCAGAGAGCGTGTCAAGACAGTCAAAGACGGGCGCTGTTCCTCGAGGAGCGCGGCGGTCGGTGTGGCATGAGAGAGGAGGCGGCCTGCGTGTTGACCTTTTTATCCGCAGCAACGCGGCGCGCGAGCACGCGTCGGGCGCGACGCCACTAGACCTGAACCAGGTGCACGCGTAAATTGATCCGTCAACAGATGCTCCGTCATCGAGGATCCACGACGGCCTCTCCCAATCGCGCGCGGCTGCTGCCTAGCTGTCTCTGTATTTACCTGCCGAGGCCGTTGCCGTGTGTTGTTGTCATTCTTTCCATTCGATAACCGCATCAGCACGCGAGTAGCAACGTAAAGCGGAGAGGGCTCAGGTATGTGGATGTGAATGCAGCATACTGGCATTAGAGATCTATAAACCCCAAGAAAAGCATCGCTAGTGATACTTGAGTGAACACCTCCGGCTGAATGGTCTAGTGGTATGATTCTCGCTTTGGGTCACCAAAATCCAGAGTTCTGCGAGAGGTCCCGTGTTCAATCCACGGTTCAGCCCACGTCTTTTTGCTCTCGTGGCGGCCTCCTTTTTTGCTCGAGAAAGTCACATGTAGACAGCGAAAAGGAAGAGCGAAAGAGACAGCGACGAAGGATGGTGAGCAACGACAGAGAGGGCAAAGACTCCTTTGGTATTCATACATGGGGGCGTAACATGTCGTGCGCAGTCGTCCGAGGGTATCGTACAGGGAAGGTTCCCAGGTTGGCAGATTACATCTGGGGGCGAGGGTGAGTGGGAGAGCGGGAAGAGGGGGAAAGAAAACTCACGAGGCCGCCGAGGGTCAGCTTTGCAAGGCCGCTCATCTCGCTCTTGACGCCCTGCTTGGTGGTGTCCTCAAAGTCCTTGACGACGTTGGCGACGAGGATCTTGCGGATGCGCGAGTCGACCTTTTGGAAGAGCTCGATGGTGCCGGTGGGCAGCTCGAGGTCGGTGCCGCCGCCGACGAGGCTGATGATCTTTGTGTAGCAGTCGACCAGCACATCGCATAGCGTGGCAAAGGTCTGGAAGAAGTCGGGCTCAAAGGGAATGTTGGGCGTCAGGAGGTAGCTGTACTCTTCGCCCGCGAGCAGGTCGCGGTCTGTGGACGACGAGGAGCGAGCTGGCCACACCGCTGACGGAGCGCCCGTCGAGGCCGTCGTAGTAGTTCAGCCCGGTGACCGCGTCCGAAGGCCGACGCGCGCGGCCGCTGCCCGAGTGCCCGGTGCGCTTGAACAGCTGCGGAAGTCTGGCGCGCGACAGGCCTGAGGCGGGCGTGCCCTCGACCGGGTGCAGCTGCTGATACGACTCGAACTCGGCGAGCAGCGCGTTAAAAGCGCGCAGGTACTCTGTCAGGCTGCCCGAGTTTGGGTCGAGGATCATCGGGATGGACAGGCCAAGGATGAGAAAGTTGTTGGCGCGGCGGGCCAGCTTCTGTGGGTCGTAGTAGGCCATTTTGGACAGGTCGGTGCGCTTGAACTCGACCGTGTTGAACCAGAACACCTGCCCATCGTTTCTGCTCATCCGTGTCAGTCACTGCTCACGTGTGCACAAGAGCGTCAAACAATAGACGCACGCTTTTTTGAGGTAGCCGAGGGTGGCTATGCGCTTGAGCGACACATCCTGGACATGCTGGGCGGCAAAGGCGGCGCCGGGCTGCGAGCCGTTCGTCGACGAGCCGGACAGAGAGGGGGCGCCGAAGCTGTCGGTGCGCGGCAGGGTGGTATAAGACGCATTGGCAGGCTTGAGGCTGTCCTCGCGCTTGAGGCCGTAGGGCAAGCCCAGGCCGCCCCCGCGCCGCCGTCGCCGCCGCAGCTGCAGAGGACGACGGCGGGCGGGGTGGTGGCAGCAGACGGGTCGGCGGAAATGTCGACGCTGTCGGACGACTTTTGGCGGCGCGGAAAGGTAGACACGGTCAGGGACGGGCGCAGAGGAGGGGCCTGTCTCCGCTCCGGGGAGGAGGTTGAGGACGCCAGGATTGCGTATCCGTCCAGCGTCCCATCCGAGGACAGGGAGCGGTCTGAGGCGAAGAAGACGACAGGGACGACAGGGAAGACGGGAAAGACCAGGGCGAGAGGTCGGCATCCGGGTCCGTGGTTCGTGACGGCGGCGTCGTCCTGGGCTGTTGGCTGCCATCGTCGACCCCTTGCGGGAACATGATTGCCGCGGCGGCGGCGCGCGCAGATCGCGCGGTGGCTCGCTGCCCCTTGCTAGGCTGCACCACGCGGGACCCCCTCTTCTTCAGCCGCCATTTTTTCCTCTCCAGCGTCGACCCAAACATGGCCTGCTTGCGGTGAGGTTGCAGTGGTGTGCGCGAGCAACAGTAGAAAGCGCGAGACGAGAAGAATCATGGCAAACAGACTCACGCGTGGGCGCGTGTTTCACACGGCCGCGCTCTCGTTGCTGTCTCGTCTTTCTGTTGACCTATGTGTTGACCTAACGTATTCCCTGACGGCAGCAACCGGTGCCGTCTCGACTAGCTTGCCGTTCTCCCTGCTTTTCGTAAACTCTACAGTCTCTCGTCTAGTAGCCAAAGACTTGTCCGTGGACCGTCCAGGACAAACCAAGAAATCAGCACAGAAGATGGCAGCGTCGACGAGCGGCCCGCCGGTGCCCAAGGAGGGCGAGTGGCCGGTCGACCCGCAGCAGCCGCAGGCGATTGACCCGGAGCGATCTGGATCGATGGCTGCTTTGACTTTTTCCACCACGGCAAGTGACGGCCCGGGCTCCCGTGCGGCCAAGGCGCGCCTGACGGTACCAGGCCATGCCCGGGTGATGCTGCAGGCGCGGCAGCTGGGCCGCGAGCTGTACGTGGGCCTGCACTCGGACGAGGAGATCCTCGACAACAAGGGCCCGACGGTGATGAACCTGCAGGAGCGCGTGCGGCGGCCGAGGCGTGCCGCTGGGTGTCGCGCGTGATTCCGCGCTGCCCGTACGTGACCTTTATCCCCTGGATCGACCACTACGGCTGCCAGTTTGTCGTGCACGGCGGACGACATCACCTCGGACAGCGGCGGCGAGGACTGCTACCGCTTCGTCAAGCAGGCCGGCCGCATGAAGATTGTGCAGCGCACCAAGGGCATCTCCACGACGGACCTGGTCGGGCGCATGCTGCTGTGCACGCGTGACCACCACATTGCTGATCTCGCGCAGCAGCTCGCCGGTCAGGGCACCGCCGGCAGCCAGGAGGACCGCGTGCAGCTGGCGACGTACATGAAGCAGATGCTTAGCACGTACGCGGCCGGACCGTCGGGTTATGGCGTCGCCGTGCCGCTCTGGCTCTCCTCGCAGCCGGGTGGCGCGCCTGCGCTGTCGCCGTACCTGCAGGGCACCTTTGAGCGGCTACCTGGCCAGCGCGTTGCTACGTCGACGGCGGCTTCGATCTGTTCTCTTCCGGCCAGATTGCCTTTCTCAAGAGCGTCGTTGTGCGCGAGGAGCAGCTTGCACGTGAGCAGGGCTGGTACTCTCCTCAGAGGACCCAGGAGCGGATCGCGGCGCACGGCTCTGATTATGAGCCTGTGTTTGTCATTGCCGGCATCCACGGTGACACCGAGATCAACGCCCGCAAGGGCCTCAACTTTCCCATCATGAACATTTTCGAGCGCGGCCTCTGCCTGACCCAGTGCAAGGTCTGTTTATCGTCCGCTCTGCGGCTTGGAAGCGAGTTCGAAACGGCTGACAAGCGGGGATGACAGTATGTGCACAGCGTCGTTTTCGAGGCGCCGTTCGACCCGCGGGAAGCGTTCCTCAGGGCGCTGCCGTACATGCCGGACGTGGTCTACCACGGGCCGACGTCGTACATGGACTTGGACTACGACCCGTACACGGACGCCAAGCGGCTGGGCATCTTCCACGAGCTGGAGCGGCACGACTTTCAAGACGTCGACGCTGGCCAGATCGTCGAGCGCATCACAAAGTCGCGCGCGCAGTTTGAGGAGCGGCAGCGCAAAAAGGGCGTCAAGGCTGTCGCCGAAGCCGAGGCCTTGCGCCTCGAGCACGAGCAGGCGGCTCGCTCTTCTTGATCGTCGTGTCTCGCCCGGGAACTAGAATGACACGCCTTCTTCTTCTCGTTAAAGGACTGCCTGTATCTCAAAATGCTCATATCTGTCCACCGTCTACTTTCCTGGTACAGAAGACTAGCGCTCCCGAAACGTGAATAACAGCTACACAATGTAGCCCCAGGGGTGTGGCGTGCGACCGTAGATGACGTCCTCGAGCAGCGAGCGCAGCAGGGCCGCGTACTTGCCCGAGTTGCCCTCGACGGTGGGAATGAGCAGCTCCTGGCCGCGAAAGTTGACCGCACCGATGGGGTAGACAAAGACGGCGGTGCCGACGGAAAACGCCTCGACCATGCGGCCCTCGGCACGGCGTCGACAATCTCATGCATCAGCAGCGTGCGCTCGACCACGTTTGACGTCCTTCAGATGCTCGGTGGCCAGCTCGAGCACGCTACGGCGCGTGATGCCCTCGAGGATGAGCTGGTCGTTGAGCGCGGGAGTGACCATCTCGAGGCGGCCGTCGCGCGTGCGCCACACGACAAAGACGTTGCTCGAGCCGGCCTCGGTGACCTCGACGGCGCCGTCCGGGCGGTCGAGCAGCCAGAGGATAAAGTTGAAGCCTTTCTGGACGGCTTCGCCGAGCGGGCGCAGGCCGGGGCCGTAGTTGGCGCCGACCTTGGCTGCGCCGGTGCCGCCGGGCCACGCGCGCAAACCGCATCCGTCTCGCTGGCGAGCAGGCGCGAGGGCGGGCGGTCCGGGCTGGTCGCGCGCAGCAGCGTCGCATCACGCACAGCGTCGCCGACGTCGGCCGCTTGACCGAGATGCACGGCTCGTCGGCGAACAGCAGCGGCCGTACGATACAGCGAGCCCCGCCCACGCTCGGTCGGCAGCCAGCGCGGACCTTCGAGCCGCGCCAGCGCCGCGATACAGCCCAGCAGCGCGGCCTCGTCGGCGCCGGGCAGCGCGATGCGCGACGCGCTGCGGTTCAGCCGCGCGCAGTTTAGCTCCGGCCGGAACATGCGCAGCTGCCCGTCCCGCGCCCGGTACAGCTTCATGCCCTCGAAGCACGTGGTTGCATAGTGCAGCACCGAGGCCATCGGCGACAGCGGTAAAGGGCCGAACGGCACAATCGCGGGCGCGTCCAGCCTTCCGCGTCAGTGTACTGCGCGACCAGCATGTGGTCTGTTGTGGTAGCTGGCGCTGGCGGCCTCGGGTGAGTCCAGGGCCGGCACGCGCCGCAGCGTCGCCGCCGGCGTCGTCGTCAGTCTCGACGCATCCAGCGGTGCCGCCATCTCGCACTGCTCTTCTGGTTGTCGATCCAGGGCGCGATGTTGAAAGTGCCTGTCTAGGGCGCGGCTTTAAGAGTGTCAGTCCAAGGCGCCACTTTGGAGATCGCGACCAGCGAGTCCGGCTCCAGAACGCGTTTTCTCTTATAGCAGACATGGTCAGCCTCGTCTGCGCTCGACGCTCGACCGCTTGTATTGAGCATGAGTCAGCAAGCAGTCAAGCCGGCGATGTGGCCGGCCATTGGGATAGTACGAAGGCCGAACGGGGTTGGGCCGATGCCGGAGTTGGTCTGCTCTTTACTCTTCGCGGTCCAACGGTTCTACATCGTACGGCACAACTCGATGCGCGATTGACTGTTTCGATTCGAGGGCCGATCGTGAAAACTGCAGTGCCGTTCATGCGCCTCTGTATTCGTACTTGAGTTGCTGCAGGCTGGACAGGTCGACAGGCCGCAGCTCATATTCGGCAACGAGGCCCCAGCCCTGTCGCCACTGACTTGAGGATCAGTACAGTACGTGCGCCGCGTTCAGCGGCATGGTGACGTACAGAAACTCAGCACATACGGCCACAGCAATCTGCGCTCAGCAACGACGATCAGAGCAGCGACTGCAGACGCGGCGAGCGTGCCCAGCGCGGCATGCTTTCTCGCGGCCGCAAAGGCTGCGCTCCTGGCCAGCGCTGGCCTGCTGATAAGGTACACGATCAAGGGGTCCAGAACCGGCACGATTGAGGCGGCTGAGACGGGAACGCTGTGCACGAGGTACAGGGAAGCAGCGCCGCCGACTGTCTGGACTGCGAGAAAACAGATGACCGTCAGGAAGCGTGCCTCGCCTGCGAAAATGCCGACAAAGGAGTGCTGAGTCAGGATATTCGTGGCGATGAGATACAGGAAGAGGCCCTGCCCGTTGCTGGTGAGCCGCAAGGCCGCGGTGGCGCACAGGCTACAACGGACTGACCCTGAAGAACGACGTATTCTCTGCATCGTCTTTGCCGAGCTGCTCTATGAGTTGCTCTTGCTCTAAAGCCCGGTGATCAGCCAGGTCGAGCAGAGAGCCTCTGCGAACTCTATAGCGCACCTTGCTCGTCCAGAGGTGCGTCCTGGTCCGCGTCATGATCGTCGCCGTCACCGTCGGAGCGGAACCTGAATACCCTGCGAGCTCTTGCAGTGGCCAATCTTTCGTCCGTTCAGAACTCGCCGGGTTTGAAGAAGATTGCACGACACTGTTACGGGAGAGAGAAAGGCGGACGTTAATGCCTGGCCCTGAGGCGAGAGTCGGCGCGGAGATCGCCCATGAGTGCCGCATCACCGTCTCCTTGAACTTTGACTTGTTCGCCCTGTTCGCACACTGAGTACAGAGTCGTGTCTCAACGCAGCACCCAGAGGGTTTGCCATGGCCACGTTCAAGCTCATCAGTGATCAGTAGAACATGCAGACAGGAAGGAAGAAAAAGCCGCGGCGTGCTGGTGCTGGACCACGCTCGGAGCTCGATCAGGCTTAGGCGGGCCCGCGGATGAACGACTGACGGAAGAGCTCCATCGAGCGACACGCTCGTTCATCCACATTCGACGAGCAAATCGACCATGTCGGCCAGGCTGATACCAAGAAGAGCCATCGTGCCGCCGAGGCGCGCCGTGCTGTTCCCGCCCCGGCGGCGAGCGACGACCACACGCCGCCAGCCTGCGCCCGCCGCCGCAGTCCAACTCACCGGTGCCGCAGTACATCCACCGCAATCCGGACCGGCCGCTACCGAGCCTGCAGTCGCTGTCATCGACGGGCAAGTGGCTGCGGACGTTGCCGCTGTTCTTTGCGATCGTGGCCGCGTCCGCGCTCGGCATCTTCAACTACCAAAAGGTCAACAGCCCCGTGATCACGGCGACGCTGTACAGCCTGCGCACAAACGACCGCGTGCGGGCGGTGCTCGGCGATGAGGTCTACTTTGCGAGCCAGTGGGCCTGGGTCTGGGGCCACATCAATCTTGTGCAAGGCCGCGTCGACGTCAAGTTCAAGGTCAAGGGCACCCGCCGCGAGGGCTGGTGCCGCTTCCGGGCGCAGCGCGTCGGCGGCCCGCAGCGGTCAGGTTCGTCGTCTGCATCGTGTGAGACCTCACGCATGCGCTGACAAGTATTTCCTAGTTCCGCACGCTGGAGTGGAGCCTGACGCCCGACGGAGGCGAGGCGATGCAGCTGCTGGACAGCGACTCGCGGACCCGCTGGCCGGCGCCTCGCTGTGAGAGATGGGACAAAAGAGCGCAGTGCAAATGAGCACGAGCATGGCCGAGGCGTTGACGGAGAGACTAGCTGCCCGAATGTACACGTCTTGATATACGCAACTCCTTGTGCTGTAGAAGATGCTCACGTGACAGCGCGTGTGTTTCGCATTCGCATACAAGCTACCGGGTCCGCGGCGCAGGGACGAGAGTGACGCAGGGCCCCTGCAGGCAACCGCACTCTCGTCCGGCGCTGCTCGTCCCAGCCCTGGCAACGGGCTCTCGGCAGGTGCACCCTCTCTGCGGGTCTCTGCCGCCGTCAAGCATCACTGCACTGTAAATAAAAAGAGACGGCGCGGTCGACAGACGACGGACAGGGGGAAATGATGCGCGCCAACGGCCGGACCCTTGCTGCGATCCGCGTGCGTCTCGAGGAGTCCGGGAAGCGCACCTATTCTTCCCCGCCAGTCCTCGCGTCTGGCATCTCGCATCACTGCCGGAGCGTTTCGCATCGCTGCCGGAGCATTACTCGCGCCGCCTCACCCGCCTGTGGCCGTGGGCAGCCGTCCGTCGCGCGGCATAGTCATCTCGCGATTGGCTTGCTCGGCTCGCCGCCAGGGCACAGCGCACTTTCCGGATGGGGCGCAAGACCAGAGCGGCCGCTCGTGCGCAGCGGGCGGCCGACGAGCAGCAGCAGCAGCAATCTTCTGCCGCCGCCACTGCTGCTGCAGAGGATGTGTCTACTGCCATATCGCAGTCGGCCGCCGACGAGGTCAGCACCGCTGCAGACACATCTTTAGAGGAGAAGACGGAAGCAGAGGTATGCAGAGTCGTCTCCACACAAGTTTCTGACTGACTCGAGACATCAGTCGCCTGCTCCGGAGCAGCCGAGCGAGGACGGTCAAGCGGCCGAGGAGACGACGCCGAAAAAGAAAGGCGGCAAGAACCGCAAAAAGTCGCGCAAGAACAAAAAGGCCAAGAAGAACGACGCGGAAACCGCAGAGCCTGAGCCTGAGCCTGAGCCTGCAGCTCTTCATGGTACGATCTCGCGCCACTCAAGAGCTGCGAACGACCTCTAACACGAATGGACACACAGCCGGAGACGAGGCGGGGATCGAGGCTGCCGCGTCACCCGCAGATAGCGAAACGACACTGCAGGGCACGCCAGCTGCGGATGACGGGCCTTCGTCAGAACAGCATTCCCCCGGAGCTTAGCCACGTTGCAGCATCCGATGAAGCTGAAGGACCGGAACTGCCGCCCAAGCAGCAAAGAAGCTGTCCCGAGCACGAACAAGGACAGCATCCAGTCCAATGTCAGCGTTCAGGTGACGGCAGCCGCGGAGCCCGAGCCAACGGGCGCTGTGCAGAAGCTACAGTCGCTGTTCCCGGCCCCGACGAGGACACTTCGGAGCTGGCGCAGGAGCCGGTGCTGGCGACAACGATTGCGCGCTCGCCCGGGAGATCGCCGGTCCGCAGCAAGCGGAGACCCCCTCGAGGCCCATGGACGACCTGGACGACGCCGAGATGGCCGTGCACGAGCTGTCGCGCGCGACCCCGGACGCGGGCGCGGACGACGTCTCTTCCACCGCGAGCCCGCGAGCTTCGCGCGACATGGCCAGCAAGCCTGCGAGACCGCTGAGTGTCGCCATGTCTTCTATACCGTCTCAGGCCTCGACGCCGACACGGCCGAAGAGCAATGATCGCTCCGAAGCCTCGGCCATCAAGCATAGGATCCCGGTACCGTCACCCAAGGCCAACGAACCGCCGCTCGACCCATCACAGCAGCTCCCAAGTCGCCGCTGGACCCGTCAAAGCCGACTGCCACCTCGTCGCCGACGGCACGCCGGCTGGCCAGGCCGGCAGTCGTCGCACCAGGCACACTCTCTAGTGAAGAGATGCACGAGAGGGTCAGGGCGCAGAGGGAGGAGCGTCAGAGACGCCGTGAAGAGGAAGAGCGGCAAAAGGCCGGCGAACCAGCTGCGTGCCGGCACCAAGCCGCAGTCGCGCGCGGTCAAGGCCGCTGCCGGGACGCCGCACGCCCTGCCCATCAGGGGCCAGCCGCCGAATGCTGCAGCCGGCGCGAGCCCGCAAAAGACCACGGCCAGGACCAGGCCGCTGTCGGTCGACAGCGACTTTATCAACCGCATGGCTACGGCCAAGCACTCGGCAACGCCCATTGCCGCCCGCGCCACCGCTTCCGCCCGCTCGGCTGCTGCTGCTGCTGCTGCTGGATCTGGAGTCAGCCCGACCAAGACGCCGGCCCGCAGCAAGGCGGCTGTGTCAACTTCTGCAGCTCCGGCAGCCACGCAGGCCAGGACCAGACCGGCAGCATCCTCGCCGCCGGACGCATCGCGGCGCACCGGCTCCGCGGCAGGCTCCAACAAGGAAAACCAGCCGAGTCCGACGCGCTCGGCGACTGCAGCCATACAGCAGCGCCACTGCGCGGCTGGCGACGCCGGCGAAAAAGGCCGCCGCGGGTGCGCCGCCGGCCACCATCGGCCACACGCCCAAGTCCGGCAGCGTCTCGAGCAGCCGCCTGGAGACGGCGAAGCGGGCGCGCGCCGAAGCCGCCGAGCGTGGCAAGCAGTCCGCTCGCGAATGGGCCGCGCAGGTCTCCTCCAAGCCCCCGCTGCCTGATTGTGCGCACCGTCGAGCAAAGGCCGGTGGTGAGAGCAGACCCGATCACGAACGCCACGAACAGCCACCCGGCATTCATACCCAGCAGTGCAGCCTGCGCTTAATACAGTCTCCTTTTTCTGCATTTTGTCTTCCTTTCCTGCATTCTGTAACCGATTGAGCGTGAAACACTGCCGCGGTACTGCCATCCAAGACTGGCCTCCTGTCAACGTGCCGCGGTCCGGCGTCCCGTCACACGCTGCTCGAGACTCTTTGGACCTCTCAGACTGCAGTACTTGTCTCCATCTCTGTCTGCTCCCAGCCCGTCCCGCATCACGTCGAACAACCAAAAGTCAGGCTGCCGGCGCGCGCGTCTCTCCCTCCCCGCCAGAAGGAGGAAAAGCAAGGCCGTCCGCGTCGACCCCGCGATTGGGAGCAGCCTTTCAGCCCGTCACTATCCTTTGCTGCCTCTTTCTTCGCTCGCGTCTATGCATTCTCTTGCTCTAAGCGCCTGACTGACTGTGCCACTCTGCCTTTTTTTTTTCCTTCTTGTTTTCTCTGTGTCTGTGTACCGGGGCTCTTCTTTGCGGACCCAGTTGGCTGGCGAGAGGCTCGAGATTGTCAAGCGTCGCCCTCTTCGTCCGATCCGCCCGCGCCGTCTCGGCCGCCGTTTTGACCGCCATCGCAGGGCGTGAGCGGGACCAGCCACCGCGGCCACAACTTCCTCTTCCACCGCGACCGGCGCCGCGACCGACACCTCAGAGCTGATAGACGTTTGACGGAGGCAGCCATGGCTACCTTCACCGTCGATCAGCTCGACACCGTGTGCGAGCCTTCTTCGAGGGCAAAGGCGAGGCGCAAAGCAGGCACAGACGACCCTCAATCAGGTACGCGAGCACGTGCGCGCAACGAGACGCGGCGACAGCGACTGACAACAGAGTAGTTCAAAGAGAATCCGGACTCGTGGGTGCTCGTCGACAAGATCCTGCAAGAGTCCACAATACCCGCAGACAAAGTGTACGTCTCCCTCGACGACGCCACGCCCACCACCGCTTACAGAGAAACAGTCATTGGCCTGCAGGTGCTCGACCATGTCATCCTCACGCGTGGAAGATCCTGCCGCGCGACAGTGCCAGGGGATCCGCAACTTTGCGTCAACTTCATCATCCAGAACTCGAGCGACCCGGCGCAGCTGAAGCAGACCGCGCCTTTATCAACAAGCTCAACCTCGTCCTCATCTCCATCCTCAAGCAGGAATGGCCCGACAACTGGCCGCACTTTATCACCGAGATCATCAACGCGTCGCGGACGAGCGTCTCCATCTGCGAGAACAACATGGCCATCCTGCGCCTTGCTGTCGAGGAGGTCTTTGACTTTGGCTCCGAGCAGATGACCTCGACAAAGAACAAGAACCTGAAGCAGCACATGACCCAGGAGTTTTCCGAGATTTCCACGCTCTGCCTCGAGGTGCTCAACAACGCCGACGAGCTGAGTCTGGTCAAGGGCAACGCTCGAGACGCTGCTGCGGTTTCTGAACTGGATCCCGCTGGGCTACGTCTTTGAGAAGCCGATCATCGACATCTTGAGGACACGCTTCCTGCCGCGCCCGGAGACGCGCAACGTGACGCTGCAGTGTTTGACCGAGATCGGCGGCCTGCAGATCGAGCCGCAGTTCTCGCGCTACAACGAGAAGCTGGTCGAGATGTTTTACCGAGACGCTGCGGTGGTGTCGGACATCATCCCGCTCTCGCTCGACCTGCGGTCGACGTACAAGACGAGCAACGGGCGCGACCAGGAGTTTTGTCATGAACCTGGCCATCTTCTTGACCACCTTTTTCAGCTACCACCTGCCCATCATCGAGAGCTTGCCGAACAAGGACTTCCTAACGCACGGCCACTACTATCTCCTCCGAATCTCGCAGATCGAGGACCGCGAAGTGTTCAAAAACCTGCCTCGAGTACTGAACAAGCTCGTCTGCGACTGTACACGAGATGCAGCAGCTCCCGCTGTCCGAGGGCAACCCCGTCATCCGCCTGGACGCGGACGGCAGCGGCGGCTCAACGGCGGCGCGCCCGACCCGAACCAGCTGGCGACGTTTCCTCTGCGCAAGCACCGCTACGCCGAGGTGCTCTCAAACCTCGCGTCGTCATGACCCGACAACATGGTCAAGCCGGAGGAGGTGCTGGTGGTCGAGAATGACGAGGGCGAGATCGTCCGAGAGTTCGTCAAGGAGAGCGACACGATCCAGCTGTACAAGACGACGCGCGAGTGCCTCGTGTACCTGACCCACCTGGACGTGATCGACACGGAGCACATCATGTCGGAGAAGCTGGCGGGCAGGTCGACAACAGCGAGTGGTCCTGGCACCGGTGCACACCCTCTGCTGGGCCATCGGCTCCATCTCGGGCGCGATGAACGAGGAGACGGAAGCGCTTCCTCGTGACCGTGATCAAGGACCTGCTCGGGCTGACGGAGATGAAGCGCGGCAAGGACAACAAGGCGGTCGTGGCCAGCAACATCATGTACATTGTCGGCCAGTACCCGCGCTTCCCTCAAGGCGCACTGGAAGTTCCTTAAGACGGTCGTCAACAAGCTTTTTGAGTTTATGCACGAGACCCACGAGGGCGTGCAGGACATGGCTTGCGACACTTTCATCAAGATCGCCAGCAAGTGCAAGCGCCACTTTGTCGCGCTGCAGGCAGGGAGCGCGAGCCTTTTATCACGAGATCATCCGGTCCATTGACGCGACCACGGGAGATCTGTCGCCGCAGCAGGTGCACACCTTTTACGAGGCCTGCGGGCACATGATCAACGCACAGGGCCAGAAGGTGGTCCAGGAGCGCCTCCCGCTGGACCTGATGCTGCTGCCGAACAAGGCCTGGGACTGATCATCGGCATGGCGCAGGAGAACCCCGCCACCCTGCAGGACGCCGAACGATCAAGCTGGTCGGCAACATCATGAAGACCAACGTGGCCGCGTGCACCTCGGTGGGCAGCTACTTTGCGCCGCAGATCGGGCGCATCTACCGCAACATGCTCAGCATGTACCGCGCCGCCAGCGGGCTGATCGACGACTCGTTCAAGCGCGACGGCGCGATCGCGACCAAGATGCCGCGCGTCCGCGGGCCCGCGCACCATCAAGAAGGAGATCCTCAAGCTCATCAACACGTACGTCGAGCGTGCCGACGACCAGGAGATGATCCGCAAGGCCATGGTGCCCGAGCTCCTGGAGGCCGTCCTGTCCGACTACCGCAACAACGTTCCAGACGCGCGCGAGGCTGAGGTCTTGAACGTCATGACGGCTATCATT
>JAMXBC010000053.1:0-57403 GCA_024138005.1 Lumnitzera racemosa
TCTTCATCGTCGCTGTCGGTGTTCTTGGCTGTCTTTTTGCCGCGGGCCTTCTTCACGGCGTGGCATTCTCGCCGTCCTTGCCGCCCTGCCCGAGCTTGCCGTCGGCTTCGGCCTTTCTGAGACGCGTGATGCAGTTGAATATAGCCTTCTTGTTGACGTCTCGTTTTGTTTAGCAATGGAGAGAGCCAGGCAGGAGAGATTGACTCACCAGGATCCATGGTGGCCTGCAGCTCGGTGACAATGGCGTCTATGTTCTGCGGCGTCGCTTTCCATGCCGCCAGGAGGAGCTATAGATTCTTGAGCGTCAGCGAGATGCGAGCAGGGCTCTGATGTAGCCCACCTTTTGGTAGCTCTCCAGAGTCCACGTGATGGGCATGTTGCCGTGTTTGTTGACGTGAAGTCCGCGTTCGTGCTTGTGTTTGGGGTTTGCCCTGTTGCCGGCAGGAAAGACGGCGCAGGAGAGGATGGCACAAGGACGAGGGTGTGCTTCGGAGAATCGCAGACAAGAGCCGCGTGCGTGCCGCAGGCCGGCTGGTAAGGGCGATGAGATTGGAGAACAAGGCCGACAGCGGTGGAGGCAGTGTTTTGAGTGGTCCGAAGAGGTCGGCAAAGAAGAGCGAGGAGACTAGAAGCTGGTCAAAGCAAAGCCGACGTGATGCTGGTCACTCATCCAAGTGAATCTGATCTCGTTGGTCTTGTGAGGCCGGTGCGCTCGTCTACTCACGTGGTGGTGTGAGAGCACGGCGGGTGGCATGGTGGCGAGTAAAAGGGGACGACGGATGAAGCCTACGCCGATCTGCTATGCAGTCGCTGCAGGTGGCCGGACTCTCGGCGGCTATAGACATCAGTCACTTCTCGATCGGGGATGGGAGTACAGTGAGGGAACAGCAACATACGGCATCAACAGAAGACGTGCCATTCGGGTCGAATAACGCAGAACGCTCGACGGCGGCTCGTGGGCTGCAGACTCCAGGAGCTAGCCGATCAAGAGCCGATCAAGAGAGTCTCGCCGATGGCGCAGAGGGTGGCGTCGGTGCCCCAGCGCAGGCCGGCGGCGCGGCAGGCGGCCTCGAAGCGGCGCGGCGGGTGGGTGACGTCTTCGTAGTGGGCCGAGATGCCGCCCCGGACGGTGCCATAGTGCATGCCGACGGACTTGCGGGATTTCAAGTCGCGGTGGGACGCAGACCGAGTCTTCCGGGAGCAGTGCACTGACGACATCAAGTCGCGCGGCATGAACAGGCCGACGGGGAGCATGGCCAGGTCAAAGGGGCCGAGCAGCTCGCCGATCTGGGCAAAGGCCGGGCAGCGCGGCGCGGTAGCCTCTTCCTCGGGGGTCGGGTCCGGAGAGGTGACAGCGCGGTAGCCGGTGTCGCCAGCGAAGAACATGCGTAGACCTTGCAAGGGGAGCCTGTCGCTCGTTATGTCGGTAAAGACAGTGTCCGCCGATGGCTGCGTCGAAACGAGAACTGGAAGAGGCGGTCTCGGCGGCGACCCAGGAGCACCACAGCGTCTTGTTGCGGTTGGTCGCCGTGCGCGCGCTGTTGTGCTGCGCAGGTGTGCAGACGAGAGCGAGCTCGCCGACGCCACCAACGGAGACCGTCGCCGCCTGCCACCAGTCGTACTCGTGCACGAGTGTGGGCGGGATGCGCTGGCCGGTGAACCAGGCCTTGACGCCCAGCGGGCAGACGTAGTGCGCGCGGGGGGAGCGCTTGCGCAGCGCGAGGATGGACGCCCGATCCAGGTGATCGTAGTGATTGTGGCTGATGACGACGGCGTCGACATGCGGCAGGTCGTCGATGCCGCACGGCGGTGGCGAGTACCGCTTCGGGCCAAACCACTGGACTGGCGAGGTGCGCTCCGAGAAGACCGGGTCGAAGAGGAGCGTCACGCCGCACGACGGCCCTTTTTGGTGGTCGGCTACCTTGGCATCTGCTTGAGGAGGTGCGCTGCAGGGAAACTCGACCAGCCAGCCGGCGTGGCCGATCCAGGTCGCCTTGAGCTTGGCATCGTTTGAGCCTCCGAGGCGGTCGTCGACGCTGCTGCTCGAAGCGTGGTCCTCGCGGCCGAACGAGGGTTTCACAATAGACACGAGCCCGGAACGGCGTTGGGTACGGGCACAAAGTTGCGCTTCCGGCTGAAGCGCGCGCGCAAGGCCGCCAGGCCGCCCGAGGCGCGTACGACGGCCACGGGTTCTGAAAGCGGGTCGGCGGATTCCCCACGTGGTGGTCTACCGGGCGCTTGCTCGGCAGCGACATGCCTCGCGTTCGACAGGGCTGTCAAGAGTCCAGAGCGTCGGACGAGCCGGGTGCGGTCGAGCGCAGGGATCCGGACGAGGAGTCGGGGCTGCTGCTGATATCACGGCACGGACCCGGGCTGCGCGCGCGCGAGATAGGCCCGACACGTGCCGGCGTCCCTGCGGCTGCGACTGCGACTGCGACGTCCGAGGAGCGGATTCATGTCCGGGGCTGCCGGCCGCGGGATCGAGCGACGGGAGCACTCACCGCGTCGTGCGCGGCGAGCGCCATCGTCCGAGGCTTGTTTCGTCCTCTCCCCCTCTCGGGATACTGACGTGCATACGGCCGTAATAATAGCTCAGCAAGGAGTCGGCTCGTTGCGAAACAGCGGCAAGCCACTAGAGCCAAGCCCGAGGATGGCGTGCGTCACCAGCCTGCGCCGCACATTCGCGGCCCCGCCGAGCTGTCCCGCGTTTCGGCCGGGCCCCGACGAGATGTGAGCTCAGAGGCCTGGAGGGTTTGCAAGAGGGTTGGTGAGCGAGACAGCCCTGACAACGATCCCGAAGACAGCAGAGACAGAAGACGGGAGGAAGATCGCGCCCGGGGCAGAGCGGGCTGCAGGTGGCTGTGACAGGAAAATGCAAGGAACGACAGCGCCGCTTCCGATTCGCGCAGGGGCGGCGGGCTGCCGCGCCCGACGGGGCAGGCTGCGTCACGGCCGTGTCGTGCGTCAGGCCAGGCCTCGCTGCGCTGATGCCCCGTGCGAGCCGCCTGCCGCCTGCCGTCTGCCGTTCCGCCGTTTTGGCGCCGGCCGTGATCCTGGCGCGGGCGTGTCGTGCTTGTGTGGACAGTCCTGACGTGCGTGCGAAATTAAACGCCGCTAGCACCATCGCCCGCCGCGCCGAATCACGCACGCCCTGGTAGGTGATGCGAACTAGTAGCACCTCGTGCACGTTTCGTCGCCCGCGCGAGACCCCTGCCTGCCTGCCCGCCTGCCTGCCTGCCTGCCTGCCTGTTCGATCGTCAGCGTGCACGTCGCGGCGACGGGTGCCGGCTTTCCAGATCCTCTGCGTCTTGTCTTGTGCTTGGCCCCCCTTTTTGTTCATCGCCCGGCCTCTCCGCACGTGGTCGCTCTTCGTGTGCGTCAGGGCCAGGTGTCCAGCCTCGCACAATGGGTGCCTGCACATCACCTTTGTCCTGCGGCCCTTACACTGTGCCGTACTACAGTGTACATACTAGTGATACTGTACAGCACAGCACTGTACAGTGATCCACAGTCCAACATCAGCGGCGGAGAAGAATTCGAGGAAATCGGCGTGACTCGACGGGCAGTTTTTAGCGCTGCCGCCACGGCTGTTGTTGCTGCCAGAAACCTGGTCGCCGTCAATAGCTTATGCAGCTCCTGGGTCCCCCGTCGCGCTGGCCCTGCGCGCGCGCGCGTCCTGTTGCACTACTACTACGAAACTCCATCCAGACACGGCGCCCGTTCTCCAGGCAAAAGAGATGCGCCATTGCGGTGGGCCCGTGTCGCAGTAGTTCTTCCTTTTCGCAATTCTTCTCCATCCTCTTCCATCACCCGTCCTTTTTCCGCTCGATCTCTGTGTTGATTACCGCTCGCGGCCGGGCCCGCACTGTCCTTTCTCTTCCTCCGCCTGTAGCGCGCGCGCTCGGAGGGGACTTCCTCTTCAGCGCCCGGGCGAACAGAACTCTTGTGCGCGCGCACGCGCCCGCGCTGCGCCGGCAGCGATGGCTCAGCGCTACGTGCCGGGTTGACAATCACTTTGCCCGCGACCGCTCGCCGCCGCCGCCGCCACCGCCGCCGCCGCGTCAGGGCGACCGCTACGTGCCCGGCGGCCAGTCCGCCGTGCATCCCAGCCGTGCTTCCTTTGGTGCCTGCCTCAGATTCCGACCGCGACGTCCTGCGCCCGCCGCGCGCTTCGTGGGACGGCCCCGGCCGGGCGGCTCTTTTGCGCCGCAGCGCGGCCGCGGCGGCTTCTCCTCGCGAGGCGACTACCGCAGTGATTATCGCGAGCGCGAGCGCGAGCGCGAGCGCGAGCGCGATCCGCCCCTGCCGCCCTCAGCTTCTGGCTCCGCAAGGGCCGACGACCGCGACCGCTCCTGGCGCGCGCGCGACTGGAGCCCACCGCGCGCGCGCGTCCAGACCAGTGACTTTAGGGATTTCCGCGAGTCGCGCGACGCCGGCCCGCCAGACTTTGACCGCCGCCGTGACCCTCCTTTGCCTCGGCCTCGTCTACTACCTACAGCGACTTTCGCAAACGCCGACTCGCCCTCGGCCGCCCGCGCTGGTGGGCCCCCTGGGCCCGGAGCCAACCTCCCCGCCGGTCGCGGCCGCGGTCGTGGCGACTGGAACCCGTCTTCCTCTTTCCGCGGCGGTCGCGGCCGTCCGCCCCACCGCGACGAGCGCGACCGGGAGCGCGAACGCCTCGGCGGCGACTCTTTCCGCCCGGGCGACCGCTCCGGAGACCGCTCTCCTGTCCGCGACCGCGCCTGGCCGCCTCCCGGCCGCGACGACCGCGCTTCCTCTGGCGGGCCGCCTCCTCTGTCTGCATCTGCAGCGCCTGCGTCAAGAGCGGAAGACCGCTTCAGCGATCGCCGCGATGACGCCCGGCCGTACGACCGCGAAGACCGGTCACGTGACTCGGACAGGTTCACGCACCGCGAACCGCCTCCGCCCATTGACACGTCGCGCAAGCCCAGCGCCGCCTCCTCCAGTCAGACGGCCAACAGCGCCTACACGCCCGTCAGCGCACGTGCCGCTTCCGCTGTTGACCCGCGAGCGCCGGCTGTCCTCGTACGCGTCCGGGTCTTCATTCCGCCCGCGACGCCTGGCGCGACGACTCTGCTTCTAATCCAGCCTCGAAAAACTCGTCTGCTTCGAATTCAGCTCCCATCGTGTCCGCAGCGCGCCCTCCCTCGCCCCCGCGCGCTCCCGAGGTGCCCGCCTTTGGGTCCATGCTCGGCAAGCCAGCTGCGCCACCTGCCGGCAAGTCTGCTTGGAACGTCTGGACTGCGCCGCGCACTTCGCCCAAGATCAGCAGAGCCTCATCGCCGCCATCTTCTGCCGCCGCTTCGTCTGATCCGCCGCCCAAGCCAAAGCCCGAAGAACCATCCATTCTCTCGCCGCCCTCGTTACCACCGACCGTCCTTCCGTCTCTGCCACTGCTTCCGCCGTAGACTCCGGTCACGGGCACTCTTCTGCCGAGCCCGCGCCAGCTGCATCGCAGCCAACAGCCACCACGCGCGGCGCTGACACGTCCGCCGCAAGTGTCGACCCAGTTTCGACTGCGACCACAGCGACATCACGAAAAGACTCGGCGCCGTCTACTTCGCCCAGGCCGCCCGCGGACCATCCAAAACCCAGCCAGCCGCCAGCCGCTCCGCGCTCGCACAGGCGCGAGTCGCAAACAGTGTCAGTGTCGCCACAGATCGGTCCTCCGTCGTCGCCGCGAGCGCCCTCCGCCGCGCCTGCGAATGCGCCTCCGCAGTCGGCGGCGTCAACAAATGCGACAACTATTCCGACCGGTCCCCGCGCGAATCGCGCACCCTCAATGTCTGGCCAGACTCGCCCGCAAATGACGGCGCCTCAAAACGCGTGGTCACGCAGCAACGGCAACTCTGTTCTCTTTCCGTCCGCTTCCAGTTCCGTCCCGGCAAAGCGCGATGCTCACGGCGAACGCTTGAGGCGGCCTTCTGACCCCCCCGCCCAGCTTCCGCACGGGAAGATGCCGCCGCCGAGCTTTCGTCCTCGGAACCCAAGCGTTTGCGCCGCGGCTCCGCACAAACTCCGGCGCAACGTTTCGACAACTCGGACACACGGCCGATCAAACGCGAACTGTCACGTGACGAGCAGTCTTCTGTGAGCAACCGCAGCCACCCTCGCAACCAGCAGAACCTTGCACGAGCGAGAGAGACCACGAAGACGACGATGCGATGGATCTGGACGAGGGCGATTTTGCCGGCAACGAGGCAAGATACGAACGCAAAAAGGCGTCGCTCCTGGCCGCCAAGATCGACCTGAGCACCCGGCACTTGCGCGCCGCCTCCCCCTTGGAGAACCTCGCCATACTGATGCGCCTCGCGCTTCTAGACGCCACCACCCTGTTCAACGTCCGCAACGCGCTCCAGCAGTCTGATGAAAATGCTTCAACACGCGACGCGCCAGCTGCAAAGCCTGCCGAAGAGCGGCCGACCCGCGCGACCGCATCCGCCAGTTCAAGAGACGTACCGCCTCGCCAAAGTCACCGCAGCACGTGTCATCGGAAGAGCTGGCCGCCCTGCCCTTCTTCACCGGACGCCCCATCACACCCGTCTCCGACATTGACGCGGTCGCGCGCAGCGATGCCGCCAAGCTGCTCGTCCGGCAGCAGATTGTGCAGCTGCAAGACACCCAAGACGGCGTGCAGGCTGACTTGCGCGAGGAGTACGCTACACTTTACCGCCGCTGGCAGCGCAAGAACGCCGCCTTGGACGAGACGCACGAGCACGAGGCGCGCTCCACCCAGCCGTCCTCTCTGGAACCCGCCGGCCCGCCCGCCGCGGACGTGTCGCCCACACTCGGCTCGACGGTCGAGGGCCGCGCCGGCCGGAGCCGCGGCATCAGCGAGTACGACATGCAGCGCGTTCTGGAAATGTCACGCGAGTCTGCCGCGCAGGAAGCTGCCAAAAGGGAAAAGGAAGCCCTCTCCGCCAAGCCAGACTACACTAGAGAAGCCGTCATCCCGGATATGCTCGACGTCGGAGAAATCGCATCGCGGTCGTACGTCGACACGAGCCAACTGCGCTCGCCGACGAAGCCGCCGTCTTTTACAACTTCCTGCCCCCGAAGACGACTTTACCGCCGACGAACACGCCGCCATGGTGGCAAATTTCAGGGACTATCCCAAGAAGTTCGGAAAGCTGGCCCAGGCGCTCGAGGGCAGAAGCTACAAGGACTGCATCAACCATTACTACGCCACAAAGTGGGCCAAAGAATTCAAGCCGCCAAAGGACAAACGCCGCACCAAGCGCGTGCGCACGAAGGCGCCTCAGAAGCCGCGTGCCAGCGCGCTCATTTCCAACCTCGGCGGCGACACCCAGCTCGATCTGTACGGCGGTGACGAGGCAGGTGGCGCATTGGTCGTACCCGTCAACGAAAACGGCCGACCGCGCCGTGCGGCTGCCCCTACCTTTGGCGCGGGCGGCACCGCCGCGGCTGCGACACTCGAGAAAGAAGAACAGCCCGCCCCAGCCTCGCACGGTCGCAAGCCTGGCCGTCCGCCTTTGAATCAAGAACCTAGCAGCGACAAGACCGCCCGGAAACCACGTGGGGCTGGCAAAGACAAGACCGTCAAGCGCACGAGGCCGGCGGCCCGCGCCGGCTCCGCGACGCCCGACAAGGCCGACCACGAGCCGTCCGCGCCGCACGCCGCCGTTGAGCACGCAACGCCCGTGGCCGTCACTCCTGCGCCTAATGATGACCCTCTCCACGGGCCGCCATCTGGTCAACTCTCCGCCGGGCGCGTGGCGCAGCCAAGCAGCTACTGGTCCGTCTTTGAGGTCAACAACTTCAAGGCTTACATCCAGCACTTTGGCACCGATTGGCAGGCCATCTCGAACCACATGACAACCAAGACGGCGACAATGGTGAAGAATTATTTTCAGCGCCAGAGCGCACCGAGATGGGACTGCAGCTGGAAGCACTCGCCCGGCAGGCCGACGAACGGAAACAACGCGGCGAAGACCCTGGCCCGGCACCGGCGCCAGCCGTCGCCGCCGTTGTCAACAAGCGGCGGCTCGACGGCGTCCCGCGCGTGCGGCCCGAAGCTATCGACGTGGACGATGGCACGCCGCCGCCCTCGGCTGTCAACAGAACGGCCGATGTTCCGAAACGTCCAGGCACGTGGACCATTCCGTCGTCAATGCCCCGGCCGACCTCGAGCATCTCCATGGGGCCGCTGTCGTCGGCCGTGCGTTCTGCCTCTATCGAGCAAGCCGCTGCAGCCGCGGCGGTCCCACAGCCGTTACGTTTCTCGCAGGCTTCCGGCCACGCCGCCGAGGTACTCACGAGCGACCCCTTCCGCCGAGCAGACCCGCGTCCGGAGGCAAGCCATGCGCTCGGATATGCAGCACAAGCGAACCGCGTCCGCAATGCCGAGTACGCGCGGTACGAAAGCCGACCTGCTGCCCATGAGGCGCCTGCCGAACAGCTTTGGCAGCCGAACCAGCTCCCAGACCAGCTGGCACGGCCTTATTTTTCCAGCGGCAGCCCCACCAAAGAGAGCCGACCTCCCGCTGCCGCGCCGGTTCAGTCGCGGTCGCTGTACAAGCCATTTGAACGCTACGAGCGCCGGCCAGACCACCTCGACGCACGGTCAACGTCTTTGTTGAATCCGCCGCTGCAGCCGCCGCCACCGCCACCGACGACGCGGTCGTTTTACGATCCTCTCAGGGCGACCAGCGACAGTGTGCCGCCTAGAGACGATTACCGCAGCGCCGCGGCTGCCTCCATGTCTCAAAGGACACCAGCACCGCTGCCACCGCCTGCGCCAGTGGCCAAGCCCGAGGCGCCGCGGCGGTCCAACATCTCAGCGCTGCTCAACGCCGATCCGCCGCCGGCAGCCGCGCCTCCGCCAAAGCCGATGGAGCAAGTCCGCACGTACACGCCCTCGCACGCGTCGCCGTACAACCCGCCCGCGCGCCCGCCGCCCGCAGCAGCCCGAGCGCGCCGATCCCTTCCGCGAGCCCGTGCGCTCTTCCTCGGGCCACTTTCCCGGCTACGGCCACCCTCCAGACGCGCGCCACGAGCCAGGCTACCGCTACCCCCAGGCCGACTCGCCGCACGGCGTACGCCCGTATGAGCGGCCCGCCGCACGAGGCGCTGCCCTACGACCACCGGATCCCCGCGGGCGCGCCGCTGCGAGGCTCCGCCGCATCGCCGCCGCCTGTCCCGCGCTTCGCACCCGTCCGCGCCCCGCACTCGCGCGAGGCCTCCTACGCGCCCCCGCCGCCCGCCGCCCAGGCCCGCCTCAGCCTGTGTACGCGCCGCCGTATCACCAGCCCTTGTACGGCGCGCCGCCGATCCCCGAGCGCGGCGCACCGCCCGCAGCCGCACCCTCGTACGCCCAGCCGCCCTACCGCGGCGGCCCGCCAGGCAGTCTGTATCTGCCACCCCGCGAGCAGCTGCCGTCGCGCCACGGCTCGCCGGAGCACAACATGCGCTTCGACGGGCCGCCGATGGGCGTCGTCGGCAGGCCTGCGCCGCCGTACCCCGAGCGCCGCGAGCGCGACGAGGAGCTCGAGCGGTCCGACATCGGGCTCGGCCTCAGCTACCGCCGCGCAAACGAATACCGCTCTTCCTTCCGGCGCGAGTAGAACTCCGCCCAAGGCAGCTGGCTCGACTTGCCCTTCCGCCCGCGCGTGCCACCCGACTGCGCCGCCGCGCCTGTACCATACCGCCCTAGCGGCCCTGTCTCACTATTCCATCCCTCCTTGAGGTCCTTCCGACTGTCCTTAGTTGTCGTGTCATCTATTGCGTGATGTGTAAGGTAGTCTATGCTAGGCGCAGCCGGCCGTTGCCGTGCGTCTCTTCGTCGGCGGACTCTGCGGCAAACGGCTTCCAGTGCTGTTCGGCCGCCCACATCGTCTCGTCGTCCATCTCGCCAGCGTCCAGTCCTGACGCGACAGACTCGTCCGTCGCGAGCACCTCGAGGCCCGGCACGCAGTCGATCGCCGCATACAGCACGTAGCTCGCGCCGAAACTCCACGCAAACCCGACCAGCGCTTCCACAAGCTGCACGCCGAGCTGGCGCACGTTGCCGTCGAACAGCACGCCGCCGGGGATGTCCGTTACACCGTCGTACGCCGCCACGTCTCTCCGCGCGACCATGCCCGTCATGAGCGTCCCGAGCAGTCCGCCGATGCAGTGCGTCGCGAAGGTGTCGCCAGGGTCGACCCAGCGGGCGCGCCGCGCGGTGAGCGAGCCCTTGAACCGCAGCGCGACGCTGCACACGCCTGCGCCCAGGATGCCGAGCGCAAACGCAGTCGGCAGGTCGACGAACCCCGCCGCGGGCGGTGATCATGACCAGCCCCGCGATGGCGCCGAGAAAGGCGGCGTCGAGGCTCCAGCGGCCGCGCGGGCTGCGCACGCGTGCGAGAAACATCCAAGTCAGCGCGCCCGCCGCAGCGCAGCAGTTTGTCGTGCACAGCGCCCACACGGCCTTGAAGTTGAATGCAAGCACGGTGCCGGCGTCGAACGCCAGCCATTGAGCCCCAGATCCCGACCAGCGCGAGCACCTGGCAGATGCCGTTCACGGGCGTGTGCGGCGCGAGGAGCGTCGGCGTGCGCGCGGCTGACCGCCGCGACCGGAACAGCGGCCACGACAGGTACACGGACAGCGCGGTCGCGGTCGCGCCACTGTTGATGTGCACCGGCGTCCCGCCCGCAAAGTCGAGCACGCCCAGCTGCGACAGCAGCCCGCCGCCCCAGACCATGTGCGCCAGCGGGCAGTATACAAACGTCGTCCACAGCTGTTGTTGTTAGTCAGGAGTCTGCAGAGTCCATGGAGAAGATGAACGAACAAAGATAAAGGGGATGAGCGGTAGGAGGCGGCCGCGCTCGACGGCACCACCGACGGCGATGGCGCACACGGTCGCCTCAAAGACGAGCTGGAAGAAGCTGAACAAGACTGCCGGGATGGAGCCGACCGGCTCGGCTGCTACGCCGCGGTGAAAGGCATACTCGAGGCTGCCGACGACGCCGCCGAGGGCGTGCTCGGTGCTGCCGTACGCCAGGCTGTACCCGAGCACGAACCACTGCACGCTGCAGCACGCGACCGCCAGCAGCGCCGGCAATGAACGCGGCCAGCGCATTCGACCGCGCCGCATAGCCCGAGTATGCGATCCCACGACTGGTATGATGCTCCAGCCTTCTCACTGTCAGTCTCTTGTCCCACTGGCAGGGAGACACGTGACGAGAGGTGATGACCCACAGAAGACCGCTGCAAACGAGGACAAAGAGCGTGTCCAGCCTGTCGCAGGCTTCCCACGCGTCGAGCACCGCCTGTGCAGCTTCCGAGATTGCCATCGCCGCTGCCTGTCGTGTGGGCAGAGGTCGAGATGTCGTGTCGAGGGAGCAGTGACGGCAGTGCCGAGGCGAGGCATGTTCAGTGGCGCTCGCGTTCACCGGTACCTGCTTAGCGTGCGCGACGTGCAGGGATCAGAGCCAGTCGCCTGGTTATTGCGAGCGGCGCGCCCGCAACGGTGCTCGCTCAAAGGTGTGTCAAGCCAATGCCTGTCGAGCTGCTGTACATACTGTACGCAGCCTCGGCGCGCGACAGGGGGGGCCGCAGATTGTCCCGTCGGCGCGGATCCCCTCCTTTGACTGCCTACTGTACCGCCCTGCCGGATGCCATTCGTATTGGTGGTTGCGCACAGAGGCATCGGAAAGAGGTCGTGCCACGCCCGTATCGAGAGACGTCCATCTCGAAGAGATAAGGACCGACGTCAGGCTGTCACGGCCGCCATTGGAACGAGACAAGACGGGTGTCGCCGGCGAGCGCGCCAAGCGGGACCGGTCACCTAGCGTACCACCGGCCAGGCTGCGTCAAGTGGGGCGCCGCGGGCGCGCGCAGAGCAGACCAGCGGTCGAGTGGTGCGGGCGGCGGGTAGGGCCCGCCGAGGCCTCTTGCCGGACTGTTGCCGCCGAAGACTGGTAATCGCCAGTCACGAAAGGGAACGTCCTCGTGGCGATTCCAGAGGGGCGGCACGCCGGGCGACGAGAGCCACACGGCACCTGTTGCCGGAGCGAGCCAGCGGGAGCGACGGGGGCAAGCAGGAGATGGGCCGACTGCTCGAGCGATACGCGATTTGGGCGATAGATAGACAACGGCAAGGGGTGCGCAGACGCCCGCGCCAGCGATCGCCGCGGCCTGCGTTGGCGCGGCGGCCGCGCGCATGGCACGCTCACACGACGCGCGGTACTGTACAGTACTGTATGCGATCCCGTCCTGCGTGACTCGATGCGAGGTCGGTGCAGTCGAGATGCGCGTCGTGCGTTAGCCAGCTGCTGGGCTGGGCGCAGAGCTGAGAAGCCCTCGAGTGCATTATTCGCCCGGCGCGCGTCCCCAGCCGTTGCTCAATAATGCGGCGCTGGCTGGACCGGTCGGGCGGCAACTGCGAGAGATCACCTCTTTGCTGTCGACCATTCAGCCTTTTTCTTCGTGTTGACGCCCGCCATATCTCAAAGGCGGACCTCGTCGACGCATTCCCTGGACACAGCGCGGCAGCACGCTCGGCAGAGGGCAAAGACGCAGGCGCGCACGTCCCGCCAACTCTGGCTAGAGCCCGTTTCTTACCCCGTCTGGGTCCACTGCTCCCGCCGGCGAGCTGCATGCGGAACGGCGGCGCATGTGGAATCCGTACTGTACTGTACTGTATAAACAGCAGGGGCCCGTGCAAGTCCCGGTGATTGCGAACCTGGATCTGGAGATTTGGACCTGGAAAAGGACCGCAGAAGATGTCTTCATCGGCAGAGGACAATGAAAAGGGCGCGCCACGGGTGGTGGACAACACCAGCGACCGACAAAGCTGTCCACGCGCGGCTCTGGCTCTGTCTCGGCAGGACAGGGCGAGCTGGACGAGCTTCAGGTGCTCGGATACCGGCCAGAACTGCAACGCAATCGCTCGCTGTGGACGCTGCTGTTCCAGTCGCTCGCGATCGCGGCAATCCCGTACGGCGAGGGCGGCCCGTTGATCAGCGCCATCTACGGCGGCGGGCAGCTGTCGATATTCGTCGGCTGGTTGTCGTGTGCGTGCTGGCGCAGTGCATCGCAATGTCGCTGAGCGAGATTGCTCTCGCTATCCACATCCGTGAGTCGAACCTTTCGGGCTGAGAGGATCGTCGGACTGATTGACATCTCGAAAGGCCGGTCCGTATTACTGGTCCTTCCAGCTGGCCAAGTCGAACAAGGTGCTGCTGTCGTTTGTGACGGCGTGGATCTGGCTGATCGGCAACTGGACGATTGCGCTGTCGGTCAACTTTGGGTTCGCGTCGCTGGTTCGCGGCGTGTGTGACCATGTACCACCCGAACTTTACCATGCAGCCGTGGCAGCTGCTGCTAATCTTTTACGCCGTCGTGCTCCTGACCTTTCTGGTCTGCGCGTTCGGCAACAAGGTGCTGCCGGCGGTCGACACCGTGTGCGCGGCCTGGACGGCGGTGTCGATCGTGGTCATCCTGATTGCGCTGTCGGTGTCAGCGGACGCCGGCCGCCACAGTGCTTCGTACGCGCTCGGCCATTACGACAAGAGCCTGTCAGGATGGGGAGGCTTTACCTTTTTCATCGGCCTGTTGCCGGCGGCGTACACCTTCTCGGCGATCGGTGATGATCTGCGCCATGGCGGAAGAGGTGGCGGACCCGGTGATGAAGCTGCCGACCGCGATCAGCCTGTGCGTGCCGGTCGGCGGCGTCGCGGGGCTGTTCTTCATCCTGCCCATCTGCTTCACGCTACCGCCGTTGGAACCGATCACAGGGCGCCCTATTTCCAGGCGCTGCCGTTCATCTTCCATGTGGTCATGGGCAGCCCTGGCGGCGGCCTGGCACTGACGTTCCTCGTCCTCGGGGTGACCATTTTCTGCTCCTTTTCCATCACCGTCGCCGCGAGCCGGACGGACGTGGGCGTGCGCGCGCGACAATGCCATCCCGGGGCGGCCCTGTTCGCCAAGGTGCACCCGCGGCTGGGCGTGCCGCTATACGCGCTCGGCCTGGTGTCGCTGGTGCAGATGGCGCTCGGGCTGATCAACTGGGCAGCTCCACCGCCTTTACAGCCTTTGTGTCGGTCGGCGTCATCGGACTCGCGTGCAGCTACGGCATCCCGATCGCCATCTCGCTCTTCAGCGGGCGTGTCGCCGTCAGCGAAGCCCGGTGGAATTGCGGCAAAGTGCTGGGCCCGGTGGTGAAACGTGGTCGCTCTGGCCTGGATCCTCTTCGAGCTGGTCCTGTTCAGCATGCCGACGACGCTGCCCGTCACGCCGTCGACCATGAACTACGCCTCGGTCGTCTTTGTCGGCTTCATCGCAATCTCCACGGTCTGGGGGGTGTACGCCTTGCGCGGAAACGTATGTCATTCTGCTCCCTGTGCCGGCGCGCGCGCGCGGATATCGATGCTGACGAGAAGAACCAGTATACAGAGGGCCACCAGAAAGTGAAGGCCCTGCCAGTTGAGAAGATATAGTCCCCCAAAATCGTCCTCGCATAGCTTTCGCCGTCCCAAAATTTCAAGAAAAATCAAAAGATAAAGGCGCGTCGGAGAGCGGCTCAAAGTGGTCCCACCAGCGAAAGTCTGCGTGGGCGGCCCAGGTGCGCTGCAGAAAGTCGTCCAGGACGCGGATGGAGCCGAAGAACAGAAAGTGGGCCCGAGCTTGTGACGACGCTGCGCAGCTGCGGCTGCAGGGCCGGGTCGAGGCAGTGGCTGCCGATGATCAGCGACGGGAACAGCAGGCAGTGGCTGGCTTGCCCGTGCTGCCGGTGTCGCCGATGGCGCGGATGCCCTCGCGCACGTGCTGCGCACGTAGTCGTGATCGATCTGCAGGTTGCACAGCGCGCGGAAGAGGTAGACGTACGCGGCCGAGCGGTACGCGGTGCAGAACGCCGCCGCCTGTCGCACATTCTCCGAGATCTCTGCATCGTCGTTGTAGACGTCAAGATCGATGCGGTCCAGCGATTGTTGTAGGGCCAGCAGGTGCTCCAGGGCCAGGGCGGGCGCTCCGGCGCGCGCAAGGTGTGCGAGCGACGCAATGTCGGAAAAGGCGGCCAGGATTTCGAGAAAGCGCCGCTCGAGGTCCATGCCGCTCCACCAGCAGTCGGTGCACTGGCGGGCCAGCCACCAGTGCGCGTCAAAGTAGGGCGCGTCGTGGCCGTTCAGCAGGAGCTTGTCAGGTCCATGGTCGCAAAGATGGAGGTCA
Source organism: Lumnitzera racemosa (assembly GCA_024138005.1). Classification (NCBI taxonomy): domain Eukaryota; kingdom Viridiplantae; phylum Streptophyta; class Magnoliopsida; order Myrtales; family Combretaceae; genus Lumnitzera; species Lumnitzera racemosa. Next base: position 15,194 of record JAMXBC010000053.1, read on the forward strand.
ACAAGGAAGAGAAGCCCTGGCGGGGCGCGTAGAGCTGACCGGCCTTTTGAAGCCGCTGGAGGATGGCCTTGCCGCCGCTGAGGTGATGCAGGATCGCACCAGCCTGATCGTCCACGGCTCGATGATGCGTCCAGGAGGGACAAGAGGACGTTGGCAGAAAACAAGACCGACGCGGGGCGCGCGGTCGCCGTGGACGAGCACCTTGCGGAAACTGCGGACGGCTTCCAGGCGAGCGTTGCGCGCGGCAACGGCGACTCTGCCGAGGTGACGCACAGCGCAAAGGTGCGGTGTACCTGCGAGACGGCGCGGATGGCCTCTAGCACCGCGGGCGTGGCCTGGCCCAGGTTGGCCGATACCACAGCCGAGTTGTCGTCGCTCAGGCTGAAGCGCGTCAGGATCTCGTGCTCAAAGTAGCTGCCGTGCCAGTCGCTCGGGACGAGCGCGCTGCTCAGCACCAGCCGATCGGTCTGCTCCGGCGACGACCTGCTCGACAGTGACTCGCCCACGGAGGAAGACGACACGGACGAAGTGCGGCTGCCAGGGCCGGTCCTCGTGACGATCGTCCCCGTCGTCGCTATCCCAGCTGGCGACCTCGTCAAACGACGACGCAGCCGAGGGCAGCTCCGGAGAGGCAACGGCCGGGACCGTCTGCTTCGCGAACCGGCCGCGCGCCGCGACGCCGGTCCACTTGTAACGCGGGCCGTACTCGCAGGCGAGCCCGGCGGATGCGCACTTGGCGCAGCCGGGGCGCTGCAAGTCGCACAGCACGCGTCGTGCTTTGCATGGCTGGCAGGTGCCCTCAACCGTCCTTATGCGTTTGGGCGGCATGGACAGCCCATGTTCGGGGGGGGGCCCTGGCCTGCTGAAAAGAATCGCGCCCGCCCGCGCGAGCTGGGTTGTTGGAGCGAGACGAGGGCCAAGCGGGGACGTCCGACGTTCTGGCGCTCCTCTTTTCCGTTTCCTGTGAGGCCGGTGGAGTCGCGTGTTTTTCTAAAGGCGACGGCAGCCATCGCCTTTCTTTTCTTCCCCGTCCGAGGCGCAGTACAAGTAGTAAAGACGGTCGAAGGATGATCAGCCGTTGGCGGTGATTATTTTCGGCCGTGCTCCAGAACGCCCGTCCTTATTACTGTCGACGCCGCCGCCTCAGCGACTCTATTTCCCTCGCCGGGCTTTCGTCGATGCTGATGGCGAGGACGTGCTGCAGCTCGTAACCGATAGGTCCACGCAGACAGGGGGTGGGCTCTGAAGGAGACGCACCCCGACCGACAGTAGTTCCCTCCTTTGAGCGAGCTCTCTCCGTTGAGTAGCCGATAGCCTGCCGCACGTAGGAACGCGAGATCAGAAGCGAAAGCTCGCGTACCCGTTCACGCTGACAAACAGTGCGAGCAGCTGAACGGCTGCACGATCGTAACAGAAGGTGGGATGGACTGCCGAGCAGCTGAAACGCACAGCGCGCTGAGCCCCTCCCCACCCTGCCGCATCGCGCACGGCGCACCGCGTTCACGGAGGAGTGGCCTGAACGAGACGCAAAAGGGCAAGAGAAGCAGTCGAGAATAATCTTGGCCGAACGCCTGCGGCGTGACATTGGATGTCGCGGCAAATGACGGCAAGCGTCACGGCCCTACGCGCGGCTGTTTTGTCTGCACGACCGTCTCCATGACCGTTTCCCTGATCGTCTCCTTTTGCCTCACCCGTGACCACGGGCTGCGGGCTCGGCCTTGCGCTTGAGAAAGTTGCCCCGGGCCTCGACGCGGCCCTCGGCCGGAAAGACCTTGGTCGCGGTAAAGACAAAGCCCTCGGAGCTGCCCCTGCCCGTCATCATCGGGTGCGTGCGCCCGGGCAGGACCTGCCACTGCCGCGCCCGCACCGTCCTGCAGGCTGGCCGCCAGCAGCAGCCGCGGATCCAGGGGAAAGTCCTTGCTTGGCAGGGAGGTCGCGGCCGGATCGCCCTCGGCCGCGGCCCGGATGAAGGCTGTCCGGCGCGCGCTCGATAGGCATCGCACAGCTCCACCAACGGCTCCGCACTCGCCGCGTACGCCACCACCTGCCCGCCTCCACGGACCAGGGGCAACCAGGTGGTGGAACAGATCCGGCAGGTTCATCGACGTTGCCACTATGAGCGCGTCGAACCCGCGGCGCGGGTCCGTCACGGTCTGCACGGTCCGCTCCCAGCGCCTGCGCTTTCGGAAATAAGCGCGCGCTTGGAGGACTTCATTGCTTGTACCTGCTCCTCGGTCAATTCCTCAGGACCTTCTGCGTACAGCGCCGAGCTTTGCGGCTCCAGCAGCTGCAGCAGACTCAGACTTTGCAGGTGCGTGTGCAGCGGGTGCTGCAGCGGCGGCTCGCCCGGGTCGTACCGAGGTACCCCAGCAGCGAGATGTTGGCCTGCGCCGCCGAGTGCAGCAGCGTGATGGTGTCCGACGAGGCCGGCGCTGACCTTGGCCGTCAGCGGGAGCTGCGCCCGAGCCGCGATCGCGCGCGGGCTGTTGTCCTTGCTCTGTTGTATCAACCCGTCTGTCGCGTCGGGCCCGAGCAAGCCCATGCGCTCCGCCACCGCCGCCACGAGCACCCGCCCGTCTCGTCCACGACCAGGTACCGACCCCTCGGATTCAAGTCGTCAGAGCTGTGGCAGGCACGTTTGCCCAGCTCAGCGCGAGGCTCAGCGTCTCTCGCGCATGCCCAGGATCCGGACCGCGTCCTTTTCGTGCAGCATCCAGTGCATCAGCGTGCCGACGTCCAGCGGCAGCACCGTGAACCGGCGGAGGACTTTTTCGCCTTGCGCAGCGTGTACTTGGCCAGCGAGTACTTGCTCTTCTCGTCGAGCGCCGAATGAACTGCATGATTGCTCGATGATCTCTTTTGCCGGACCCGGTGCCGACTTTCTTCAACTGCTCGATTTCGTCGAGGTGGGGCGCCTGCCGGGACGGCCCGTCGACGGTGAGCCGGTTGTTGCGGGATAAAGACTGGCCGTCCGCGGTGACAACGTCAAACGTGCTTGTGCGTTGCTCGTTTGCTCCACGACCGACACCGGCGGCGTCCCGTTCGCGCTGGGTCTCTTCAGGGCCACCCTCAGGGCCACCCATTGCCGAAGGCGCGACCTGCACCTCGTCCGACAGCGCTTCCGCATGCAGCTCGGCCGCGGGCACGATCCTCAGGCTCGTCGAAACCTCGTCGGCCGTCTTGTCCAGCAGCTCATACGTCAGGTAGTACGGCCGCCCGATGATGAAGCTGCACGAAACGAGCCATGTCTGCCCAGCGAGACCACCCTGTATTGTTGTTCGTCAGCTTCCGTGGTCTCGTTCACGCCGGCAGAGCCACTCACTCACGTGTCTGGCGCGAGCTTCACGATCTTGTGGATGCCGGAAGACAGGCGCAGCGCGACGTGCTCGCCGCTGCGCAGCCGCGAAGACGCACTCATCCTCGAGCTCGCTGCCGGTGCGCCGTGTCAAGGCTCATCGAGGCCTTGCGCCTGCTCGGATCGACTTGCTAGGTGCAGATGAGGAAAAAAAAAGGATGGTCATTCCGACAGCGCGCCTTGCCCCAGCTCCCTCTTACACACGTTAGGAGTAGTCAAGGCTTGCACCAGCCGTCTTCTTTCCTCTCATAGAGAGCTTCCACGCTGCTACGTAATTCGAAATGAGCATCGAGAGGCACACTGCTCCGGGGTGATGCCAAGACAGCCGGTCCAGCTGGAAGCTGGCCGCCGGAGGCCGTCAGCGGCAGCGCCGGCATCGCGAGGCGACACGCCGCCAGATCAACGACGCCGCTCAGTACGCTTCGGAATTGCCTGCGTCCAGGACGGCAACGGGCCACTGCTTGGCTCGGACCTTGTTGGTGGGATCTGCCACGATTTGAACGATTCCCAGTAGCGGTCGAGCTGGGCGTGGTAGCCGGGAAATGCGGCTTTGCGTGCTCGAAGCCGTCTTCAAGGCTCCAGCCGCTGTTCCACTGCAGGCCAAGCAGTGGGTAAAAGCGCACGGAGCCAGTCGACGCGTACCTCGGTGTGACGCAGGTCCATGCACAGGCCCAGATCTGTCAGTACGTGCAGCGTGCCGCCGCCCCCGCACGAGGTCCTTGTCTTGCGCGCTGGCAAACAGGATCCGCTCGGCGCCAGGTTGCAGCGGCCGGAGATAGAACAGCGCGCAGTACATGCCAAAGTATCTGCATTTGTCAGACCGTGCCGCGGTGGAGGGGAGAGTATTCATAGACGCACCTGTCCTGGTCATTGGCGATCTTGCGGCGAGGAAGATGATCAGCTCGTCGAGATCGTACAACCAGTCGGCGGTGCGGATGACCACCTTGCGCGCGAGGCGCGACTCGGTCCAGTGTCCACGTCCTCCTGACCCAGCGCGAGAAGCACAGCATGACGGCGCAATCGATGACGCTGCCGGAGCGCAGGCGGCGCAGGGTGCGATCGGCCACCGTGACGCGGGCCGCGTTGGCGTAGATCGACGCCAGTGTGTTGATGACGCCGACGCGGAGCTCTTCGGTCTCGGCGGCCTGCGCCTCGGTCATGTCCTCGAGGATCTCGGGCATCGCCACGACATCCAGCCACATCCACTCGACGTCGTACCGCCGCGGAGGTGCGCGTGGATCGAGTCGTCTTGCGGGCTCACGTAGGCGTGGCCCTGGCAGCAGACGTCAAAGGTCTCTGCAAATGTGCCAGAGGAAGGCCCTGCCGGCGGACGGAGACATCGACGGCTCCCCAGACTCGATGCGGCTGCATCCAGGACATGAGGTCATGCCACGGTAGCTGAGAACGGCGTACGGCGTCGCGTCTCGTTCGTCTTCGCCGATGAGTCTGAAGCGACCTTGACGGTTCACGCAGAGGGCTTTGTTCTCCGCGATCGATCGTCTGACCAGCTTCTCGGTGGCTTGACGAAGCCGTCCAAGTCGCTGAACAGTCGTAGGACATCTGTCGACGCCGCGGTGCTCGCGCCAGATGGCCTTCCACCGCCAGCGCGGAAGCCCAGATATGCGGCAACGCCGACTTGCACGGAGAGAAGGGCCAACAGGCCCGTCGTCCGAATCGACCAGATCAAGAGCCGAAAGTAAAAGGGGATGCGTTCCGCGGTATTGAACTCTGGCCCACAAGGGTCTTGGTTGCCAGCCTTGCGCAGTCGCGCATCAGCCTCTCAAAGGGACATTGTCGATGTCGGCCGTGTCCCAGCGCGAGAAGCAAGCTTCGACCTCTGTTTGATTGTCTGCACGGTCAGGTCGAGGTCGCCGCTCTGTTTTGTCAACTCGGAGATGTCCGCCCGGGGTCCAGTCTCAGACATGGCTTCCTTGCTGGCACCCCCCTCGGGCGGTCTCGCACAACCACCTCGAGCGTTCTCGCAGAGGCGACCGCTTGAGCGTCAGTACCAAAGGCAAGATGTCAGGACTCAAAGGCTACAAAGGCGTCACGAGGGCCTAGACCCTTGTGGCGCCAGTCATGCAGCCAGAGAGCTGCCGACAAGGCTTGGCTCAGCCTCGCCGCCAGCGTCCCCCCTCGATGAAGAGCTCCCTCGTCTGAACTGGGAGCGACGACTCAGACATGGCCGGCGAAAGCGCGGAGCAGATAGCGCGATGGCAGCAGTTTGCCGATCACCGACCCAAGACGTTCAGCGTGGTGATGGAGGAGCTGATGCGCGGGGATGTCGAGCCGGGGACGGCGCAGCACGTGGCGATGAACGAGCTGAGAGGCTTTCCGCCGGCCATCCTTGACGGCATCTTCAAGCAGACGGTCAAGCCGGAGCGCAGGTACCACCTTTTCACCTTTCCCTTGACTTCTTGCAAGCGCGCAAGGCGGCGGAGGCGAGGGCGCGCAAGCCACTGCGGAAAGGTGCCCTGAGCCCGCAGACGTCAAGGGCTATCTTCAGAGGATCTGGCCGTCGCTCTACGACCCTGAGGAAGTCTGGCTGTCTGCTCCGAGGACACTCATGCGCGAGGCGGCCGACAGCGGCAAGGCGCGGGTGCGTCAACGAGCACGGCGAGTTTGGCTTGCGTGATGGTGGCTACATCGCCATCTCGCACGTGTGGAAGGAGGGCTGCAGCGCGACAAGGAACACGACGGCGTCCTCAAGACCAAGCTGGACCTCATCTTCTGGTCGCTGCATCGGCAGTGCATCCAGGCCGAATGGCTCTGGCGGGACGTGCTGGCCGTGCCCGCTCACCAGGCGCTCATAGCTCGCTCCAGGACGAGCTTCTCAAGGTCGACACCATCAATCGCCTGGCGGACATCTACAGCAAAGCCGAGGGGATCGCCATTTTCGACGCGCTGACCTGGCAGCACGCCACCAACGGGTTGATCAGCGTAGCGGCCGGGGCTCGCTTGCGGCGGCTGGGCGTCACGGCTCTGGACGTACCAGAGATCAAGCTGGCCCAAAAGGCGTACATTATCACCTCGGGCCCGCGCGGCGAGCCGGCACTGGAGTGGTCCACCATCACGGCCGTCTCGAGCGGCTGAAGAACATGCAGGAACCGACCTTCCGCAAGCTCTGCAGGTTTTACCGCATCCTGAACGATTCGACCTTGACCGCCGTCCGGACTTGGTGGCCAGTTTGCAGACGCCCCAAAGACCGGAAACGACGTCGACTACGCGCGTGCCTTCTTTCCGACGCTCGGCTTGAAGTGGTCGCCCGGCATGACGCGGGAGCAGGGCATGCAAGTGATCTACGACAGCCAGACAGGCCACGCCAGCCGGTATCTATTCAACTTTGGCGCGCCTCGTCTGGAGCGTCCGGCCGTCGTGGGCACCTTCGCGGCTGACAGGTCTCGAGGGAGAGACGACTCCGGCAATGAGCGTTGAACGACGCGGGATCAGAGGCCCTTTGCGCACCGCCCTTGTCGCTTTCATCACGCATAGCTTTACAAGGGACGGCCAGACCGCCATTGAGTGCTCGATCGGTGGCGCGCCCGTCCAGTGCATCTTGCACGAGAGCGAGAGAGAGGACATGCTGGCAGAGATTAAAACAAGTGCAGGCCAAGGGTGATCTTTTTCTGCTGCTGCCAGAAACCGACGTCCACCCGCCGGCGTCAGCAACCAACGAGTACTCACGATGTGCTCTCCTAGCTGTGAGGCTCTTCTCGCCCTTTACGCTCTCAAGAAGCTGATCAAGGGACAGGCTCGTGCGGAAGTGGATGAAGACGATGGCTTCGAGTGTACCATCCTGTGCGCTGTCCGGCTGCCTGGGCCACTTGTGATGGAGCTGCAGAACACCGACACGCTCATCCGGCGGCATCCATGGTTCCAGGAGGACTCGACGCGAGACTGGAGCAATCGTTTGCAGTACGTAATGTACCGCAGCAGCAAGCCGCAGGTCGGGAGCGATGGGCCTGTCGAGGACGCTGCAAACAACGCAAGCAAGCTGCAGTCTGCGGTGCGCGCCAAGACTTTGCCAACGTCAAAAGGCTGGTCCAGGAGGAGCAGGCAGATCCGCAAGGCATAGACAGTTCCCAGCTGTCGGCAATCCACATCGCCGCCGCGTTGGACCACGTCGACATTCTCTCGTTCTCCTCTCGGGCCCGGCGTGGGCGCGAAGCACCGGTCGGCGCAGAAAGAAGCACGATCAGCGCTTTCACTTGGCTGCAAAGCACAATCGCGCCGCGAGCATCCGCGTCTTGGGCGCGCACGATGTCGACCTCGAAGCTCGGGACGGGAACTTTTACAACACCCCTGATGGAGGCTGCCAGCGGTTGTCACGCGGAAGCAACAGAGGTGCTGCTCGAGCTCGGCGCCAATCCAGACGCCAACGGGAAAGGCCTGTACCCGGGGGACACCGCTCAAGATCGTGTGCGGCAGCGGCGCAGCCAACAGGTCGGACGTGGTAAAGCTGCTGCTGGACGGCGGCGCGGACCCCAACGGCAAACTCCAGCTCACCCGGGCTCAGACCCCCGGACGAGCCAGGAGAGCAAGCGCCAAGGCTGATGCCGATCATCAGCGAGGCGTGCGAGTGGTGCAGCATGAGTGTCATCAGGTGCTGCTGGAGCGCGGCGCGGATCCCAACATTCCCTACACTGCTCGGCTGGCTGCCGCTGAAGATCGCCATCAAACAGAACCGGCGCGACATGGTGGAGCTGCTGCTAGAGCACGGTGCTCGCTGCGACCTGACGCTCGACGACAACTGGAACTTGTTCCACTTTGCGGCACGCTGTCCGGATCACGTCATCGCGCAGTTTTTGTTTGCAAGGGTCACGGACCGGCAGATCCCGTCGCTGCTTGCGAGCAAGCTGGAGGGCGGTTGGACGCCAGTCCGGATGCTAAAAGACAACAGCAACCCTCTCGTCGCCAAGGTCTTCAAAGCCGCAGCTGAAGCCGCCGTTCCGCGTCTCCTCGAGGGAACAGGCGTCAGCATGACTGCACTCCGATCCGTCACGGCTGGAAGGTCGTCTGCAGATCCTGAAGCATCTCTTGCCGCCACGCAAGCAGCGGTGGCTGCTTTGTTCCAGCGTGCTGCCGCCGACGGAACAACGCAGACCAGCTCAACAGCTGCAGGACCGGCAACGTCTGCACCAGGCGACCTGAGCACGGGCATCGACTATCGTAATCACTCCTCGCCGACAAGAGTTCGACAGAGGAATCTACGGGGCCGTCTGCCCTTGAAACCCTACGGTGAGGTTTTGCAGACTTGATCCGAGATGCTGCGCCACACGGGTGACGAAAAGCGTCTAGCAGTGCGCTTCCGGCAGCGCTTCCGCAGCGGTACCTCCAGGCAGCACCTTTTCTGCAAGCATTGAAGAAGCCATGCTCCGACTGCCCCTGCTGCCGTGATTTCTAAAGACTCGTCGGTCTCTTTCGACCGCCTACAGTACCGCTCCGGCGCTTCGGAAAGTAAAGCTTGCACACGCTGGTTGTGCGCCTCGAGAGACCCGGACGCCACGTGGATTTGCGGTGACGTCGGTGTCGTCTGAGCCTCCCGCACAGCGTTCCGGCCGACCAAGTCGTACAACAGCACCGCGAACGCGCCGGAAACCAGGCTCGGCGACCTGCAGCGATGGTCTTGCGAGCAGGGCAACCGGAGCTGCACGATGGCAGCGCGCCGCGGGCCAGCAGCCGCCTGGAGCGCGCGCAGACGACGCCGAAGCGTACTCGGCGCTGGACCAACTTGACGCCAGAGAAGGGGTGTCTTCGCGCTCTTCCAACGGCACACCTTCTGTACTGGCGGTACCGCAGCAGCGCTCCACTCACGACGATGCCACCAACATCTACAACCACATCATGGGCCTCAAGGGCAAGCAGCGTGCCGCCCCACCGGCTTCCGAGGGCGTCGCGGCTGGCGATCTCGACCCGACGGCAGGCCGGGCAGCTGTCTCGCAGGGCCCAGGGCAGCTACTGGCTCCAGGCAGTCGCTGACTATGGAAAGACCAGCAGCGGCAGACCTGACTCCGCCATCCAGCAGAGGGAGTGATACCGCCCTGGAGCAGTCGACGGCCAAGCTCGACATCTCTGCCTCTCCTGCCAAAAAGCCGCGCCGTTGGACAGCCACCGCACAGGCGCCAAGCAGAGCAACCCTTTCCGGCCCACGCAGGACACCTCGCCGGTGTTGCCAGTGCCGTCGCTCCCAGCAGCCCAGCCTGTCACAGCACCCTCAGAAGTCGCTACAACTCAGTCAGTGCGCGAAAAGCGACCGATAATACTGCGACGCAGTCTGCTGGGGCGGAACCACCTCTTGTAGAGCTGCAGGGCGAGCCAGACGAAGCGCTTGTCCATCGGCCTGCACAACCTGAGCCCGCGGCCGGGTCACAGCCTCCCGCACAAGCAGAGCAAGACTATCTGCCCCCGCCCTTTCCGCCGCCAGGCAGATCCGCTCTGCCCAACACAGACTCAGCCATCACAAGCACCACCCGAATCAAACACCGGTCCCTCGACACGCTCGGACGAGCGGAGCGAGATATACCAGATCAAGAGGGTACGGTGGTCAGAGCAGGACACTCCGATCCTGACGCAAAATGCCAACGGGCCCTGCCCGCTGCTGGCGCTTGTCAACGCGCTGATACTGACAACGCCGCCGGGCGTGCCGACTGCTTTGATAGAAGCGCTGCGGACGCGCGAGCAAGTCAGCCTTGACTGCTGCTGGATGCGGTATTCGACGAGCTGACGTCCGGCCGGCGGGGTGGCGACAACGTCGAGTTACCGGACGTCAGCGAGCTGTACTCGTTCCTGCAGGCGCTGCACAGCGGCATGAACGTAAACCCTCGCCTGGTTCCGAGGGCAGGCGAGCCGCCCGGCGCGTTGAGCGGCTTCGACGACACACGCGAGATGCGTCTCTACAGCGCCTTTGCGCTGCCCGCTCATCCACGGCTGGAGCCCGAGTCCGTCCGATCCAGCGTACAGCGCGTTCGCACGGTCGGCACAGACCTTTGACGAGGCCCAGGGACTGCTACTGCACGAGGAGGAGCTCGAGGAACAACTACGCCGCGGATCGCTCACCGAGACCGAAGAGCGACTCTTCATGGATGTCAACGCGATCAAGGCCTTTTTTGACACCTGGCGGACGCAGCTGACTGACGTGGGTATCGCCAACATCAGAGCGAGCCTCAGTCCAGGGCAGGTTGTCATCTTCTTCCGCAACGACCACTTTTCAACGTTGCTCAGGAGCCGCGTTCGGGCAAGCTGCTCACGCTGGTCACCGACGCCGGCTACGCGTCGCACGCCGAGGTTGTTTGGGAGACGCTGGAAGATACGCACGGCACACACTCGCAGCTCTTGGCTGGCGATTTCCGCACCGTCTCCCACGACTCGCAGGCAACGTCGGTGTGGACCGCACAGAAGGCTGGTCGACCGTGCCGCGCGCGGAACGAGGCCGGTGCGCCCATCTCCGGCAGACACGGAAGAGCAACCACCGCCACAGCCGCCGCGACCCACGCAAGCGAGCGCTCAAGATCCCGCCGAGGCAGGAGATGAAGCTGCTGCGCAGGCCCGGGCGCGCGCCGAGCAGGAGGATCTCGACATGCGCTGGCTTTGTCGTTACAAGAGGAGGAAGAAGCAGAGCGTTCGCGCCGACAGCAGCGCCAGTCGCAGAATCAGCGAGGACGAGGCCGCAACGCAGAGGATGCTGGACCAAGAGGGCCGCAATGGACCTTCTCTACCTCCGCGCCGCCGCGGCCCACTCACAAACCGCGCGCACAACGACGAGGAAGCGCCCGGGCTGCCGTCGTACGAGCAAGCGGCGGTCACGGCGCCTTATCACCCTCCACGCGGCCACCCATCGAGCGAGTATCCCGCGGAGGAGAGGTCCGGCGTCACACTCGAACGCGCCGGCGCGACGCAGGGCACGAGCTACGCGCACGCTCTGCCGCAGAACAGCAGCACTCGCGGCGGCGGTGGCGGTGGCGGCGGCAGGCAAGGTCGCGGTCAGTTTACTCAGAACGAGCGGCCAGACGGACGCCCGACAACTGGGGCGACGAGCGCCTCGGACGCGGGCGATCCTCAGTGGGCCCGAACGACTCACCGACGCAGATCAGCACTGCTGTCAATGACCGTCACGAGAGCTGCCTCATCATGTGATGCGTCTTGTGCTTCTGCAGAGGAGGTCACGGAGAGCATCTCACGCCATAGCGAAGGTGCAAGATACGACGGATACGGCCGCAGGAATCAATCGAGGTGTGCGCTCTTTTACTCTCGTCTCCGCTGCGCTTGCACCTGCAGAAAGCCCAAGAAGAGTGAGAAGGTATTGCGGCTGGCGCTTGGGCAGCCGGGTGTCCGTTGCCATGCGGGTTTGACAAGCTGCCCTGGCTGCAACTACGCCCGAGGTGGCCAGAGCCAGGACGACACCGCCGACGAGAAGCTTGACGGCAGGCTATTTATGCACGCTGCTGGCCCTCCATTCCCACCCGCCTGGCTTTTCCATCCGTACGCTCGCAGTGAAACAGAGATGGACATGAACTCAATGAGCTTGGCTTCGCCGACCAGCGGCGGCACGGCTACGATGACCATGCCAATGTCCATGTCGACCGCGTCGGCGACCGGCATGTCGAGCATGGACATGAGCAGCATGATGGGCAAATGCAAGATCTCCATGACCTGGAACTGGTACACCATCAACGCCTGTCGGTCCTTCTGTTCTTTGTACAATTGACCCGGAGACTGACAAGATGGACAGGGCTTCATCTCGACGTCGTGGAGGGTCACGTCTGCGGGCGTGTTTGCCGGCTCGTGCATCAGCGTCGTCTGCCTGGTCATTGCGCTCGAATTTGTGCGGCGCTGCAGCGTGAGCACGACACGCGCCTACGCCGGGTCAGCGCTGGCGGCGCCGCCACGTGGACGGCACCGGCCGGGTCCGAGGTCTCCTCGCAGAGCGATGCCGGTGTGCGCGAGCCAAAGACAGGAGCGGCGGCACACGTCCGCGCCGCCGTCCCGGCAATGCGCGCGACCCGCCGCCGCCGCACGCGCACGGAGCTGCTGCGGGCACAGCTCGTGCGCGCGGCCATCCACACGGTCCAATTTGCGGTCGCATACTTTGTCATGCTGCTGGCCATGTACTACAACGGTCGGTTCTCTGCGGTCCTCTGTCGACTCATCTGACCGCGCACAGGCTACATCATTATCTCCATCTTCATCGGCGCCTTCTTGGGATCGTTCATTTTCTCGTGGGATCAACCCCCGACGCGTGCGTCCCTGTTCTTTTGTCTGATGAGAGGTCCGACTGACGTGTTGTACAGTGGCGAGGAGGAAGAGCTTCCCGCGCCAAGCGACTGCTGTGGGTAAATCTATCGGCTATCCGGACGTGGCGCCACTCGCTTGGCATTCACAGAGGACTGGACAGAACCCGCAAGACGGAAGAGAGCATGCCAGGACGCAATGAAGAGAATGCCGACGGACGTGTCCATCTCACGTGCAGACGCTCGCCTCGAGATGCTGTCCGATTCCAGATCCCGTTAGCCCGGCCCTGCTTGACCCAGTCGCCGACTCGTCCAAACCTCTCGCGTCTGCCACGCGGTCCAAAAGGGCGATGAGAAGGTTGTTGCCGCGCGCCGCGCGCACGGCCATGGCGCAAACCGCGAAACGTTCTCGAGATGCGTCCAGGGTCCTCGTGCGGGCCGTCGCCTCGACTGTGCGTCTAGAACAGTGATCCGGCTGCCGTAAGGCGCTCGCTGTGCCGAAATCGGACAGAGGTGTGTTGGCAATGCTCGCTTCTCAATGGCGGTCGTGGCGTCGTCCCAACGAGCCGTCGGCAGTGTCGAGCGAGGTCTCGGCGGCGGCTCCTGGCAAGTCCTGGACCATGACGGGCACAAGTACCGCCGCGCCGCCACTCGACCATTGTTTTCCCAGCCTCGTCCAGGACCATCACCTCGGGATTATCGAGTCGCGACCGTCACGACCATGATGTGGGGCAGCAGAGCAAAACAGGTCTTGCTGTGCAGCGCGGCGCTGCTCGCCAGCCGCGCGCAAGCAATGTCCGACAACGGCCGCTCGCAGCACGGCCTGATCGGGTACGGAATCAAGATGTACCAGCCGGCGTGCGCGTTCGCCTGCCGCAGCGTCGTCTCGGCCAGCATGTTGAGCTGCTCAAACGCAATGGCCATGGCGGGCATGGACGACATGGACTGGACATGACCAGCCCCGAGTGCTTTGCCACCGACGACGCTTTCCTGCAGACGCTGGCGCTTTGCATCTCTCAAAGGTGTCCCGCTACATTGCCCGCCTGGCAGCTGGAGCAATACTGGCAGGCCAACGTCGCCGGCACCGCTGCCGTGCAGCCGGACCCCAAGGAATCTTACCAGCAGGCTCTGGTCAAGGCGTCTTCCCCGAGCGGATCGCTACAGACGCTCACCAGCGGCGATCCTCTGAACACAACGATGCTCGTCTCCATCGACGACTGGCAGGCCAACTTGAACGCCTTGTCCCAGTTCGAGAGGGAAGAAAAGACGCACTCCCGCTACTCGTACGGTCACTGTTCTCGGACGATGTCGAACAATACTGACAGCAAGTAGATTGGTGGTCTTCCTCTCCGGTGTGGTGGTTCCTGTCGGCTTCAGTCTGTTGCGCTTTGTGCCCTGGCCGGGCGCGTGGAAGAGCAAGTTTTACGCCTACGTGGTTGACCCGCCGGCGGTGGGCTCGCGGCACCGCGCGGCCGGGGTAGACTCTTCCACATCCCGACGAGGGGCCAGGCTCTCTTCATCGCCTATCTCGTCGCGGTCAACATCATCCTCAACGCGGTCGGTATTTCATCTACATCACCGAACGTGTGGTTCACAACGCCGGGCCGCGAGATCCTGACCTACGTTACCAACCGGGCGGGCGTGCTCAGCTTTGCCAACATCCCGCTGCTGGTACTCTACGCCACCCGCAACAACTTGCTGCTGAGCTTGACGAATTGGTCCTACGACACCTTTCTGATGGCACACAAGTGGATTGCGTGGATCGCGACGCTGCAGGCGTGCCTGCACTCGGCCATCTACCTGCAGATCTACCTGCAGGAGCACACCTACGCCGCAACGTACGGCACGCCCTTCTGGGTCTGGGGCATCGTTGCGACGATGGCCATGTCCGTGCTGCTCCCGGCTTCAGTTTATCCGGTGCGGCAGAAACTGTACGAGGGCTTTCTCATGACGCACCGCGCGCTGGCGATCCTGACCGTCGTCGGCTGCTACTACCACATCATTAAGCGCTTCCAGCACCAGTGGGGCTACGAGACGTGGATGTGGGTCGCCATGGCCGTCTGGGGATACGAGTACCTGTTGCGCATCCTGCGCGTGCTCCAGAACGGCGTGCGCACGGCCGAGGTCACCGTCATCAGCGACGACTACGTGCGGCTCGACGTGCGCGGCGTGCGCGGACACGGCCATGCTTTTCTCTACTTTCCTACGCTCACCTGGCGCGTCTGGAGAACCACCCCTTTTCTGTGGCATCGAGCCTGCAAGCCTCACCAGACCGCAGTCAGGCAAGCACGCCAGACGTCGACGCCGAGAAACACCTCGCCACAGCTTCCGCTCGCGCGGTCGGCTCCACGTCCGCACCGGAGGAGTGCCTGACCTTTTTCTTGCGCACGCGCGCCGGTTGACCGCCAGCCTCCGCCACCGCGCGCGCTTGCCTGTCCTGATCGAGTCGTCGTACTCGTCAAACGACGATGCACTCAACTACCCCTCCATCGTGGCCGTCGTCGGCGGCGTCGGCATTTCAGCCGCCCTGCCCGTCCTCCAGCGGCATGCCGGGCGGTCGAAGCTGCTATGGGCGGTGCGCGACGCGGCCCTCGTCCGCAGCCTCGCCGATCAATTGGATCCGATCGACAAGGCTGTCTTCCTCGACAGCCGCATGGACGTGCAGCAGGCCCTCGAGCTCGAGCTCACCGACGCCCGCGTGCGCACCCTCGTCTATGTCTGCGGGCCGGCGTCCATGGCCGACGAAGCTCGCGCCGCCGTCGTCCGCCTCGGCCGCACCTCTGCCGTCGAGATCCGTCTGGTCGAGGAGTCCTTTTCTTGGTGATTTCGTTCCGCGCGCGCGCTCCATGGGATGGTGCCGACTGCGGCCTCGCTGTGAACGGGCCTCCGGCGGCCAGCTTCCAGCTGGACCGGCTGTCTTTTGCTACTCACCGCGGTCAGTGTCCGAAAGGACTTGTGTATTGTATAGCAGCAGATGGACCACAAAAAAAGCCACGCGCGGTGCACGTGTCTGCGCAGTCGGCCGGCTCTCCGCGGAACGGCCTCGGACTCGGAACCAACTGGGCAAGTGGAGCCGGGTATTCGATTCGACTCGCGTAAACAAATCCCGCGACACGGCTTTCCCCTCCTCCGCGCTGACATGGCTGGCTCAAGGCACATGTTCTCAGGCTCAACGGCCCTGCGCGAGTCGTGCCGTGCTGCTGCAAGGATCAAAGCTTGTAAAGGTCGCCGCGAGGCTGAAGCATAGGCAAGAGTCCATTGGCAGCCGGCCACCGCCGACGAGCGTGCGGGCCGGCCCAGCCTCGTTCTCCGCGGCGGCCGGACTGCTGCTTCCGGCCAACAGCTGCCCTATCACGGCCACGCGACGATCCTTGCCCTGGCCGTGGGACGGAAAACCTCGACAGCGTGCTGCCCTGCGCGGCATTGGTGGCGTGCGGTCCGAGATACGGTGGTTGTACTGTAGCTAGGCAGAGCTCTCGACCGATCCGAAGAAAGTATATCAGCCTTCCGCCACCCTGCGCAAAGCTCTCAAACCCCTCGATCATTGCCGCACACAACCGAGCAGGACGCACCGCAGACATGGCCCCGCACGTCAACACCGCGACGGCACTGACGGCCATGCTGCTGCCGCTGGCCGCATCCGCCGAGACGCTGCTCGGCGCCTACGTCTTCCACCGGTGAGCCCTCGTGGTCTGCGATCATCCTCGGCGCATGACTAACAAACAGAAAGCCACGGGGACCGGACGAGCAAGTCGACGCCGCCGACGAACCTGACAAACCTGGGCTACCAGCAGGTGTACCAGTCGGGCCAGTACTACCGGCAGCGGTACGTGCAGGCTGGCGCGACGCAGCCGGTGCGCGGGCTCAACACGGACGTGCTCAAGGCCTCGCAGCTGAGCGTGTCCGCGCCGGCCGACGCGGTCCTGTTCACCTCCGCGCTCGGCTTCATGCAAGGGCTGTACCCGCCGACGGGCCTTGCGGACGCGGCCACGATCGGGATCAGCTCGCAACCGCTCGCCAATGGCACCCTCGTCAACGCGCCGCTGTCCGGCTACCAGCTGCCTGTTATCGCGCAGGTCTCGAGCGGGACCAACGCGGAGAACAACGCGTGGCTGCAGGACGCGAGCGGCTGCGCCAACGCCATCAGCTCCTCGAACAGCTACTTCTCCTCGGACGAGTACCGGGCGCTGGCAAAGTCAACCGCCGGCTTCTACAGCGACATCGTGCCCGTTGTCAACCGCACGCTCAACGCGAGCACCGTCACCTTCAAGAACGCGTACCTCGTCTACGATCTGATCCACGTCGGCGAGATCCACAATGCCTCGCTGCAGGACGCGGCCGTGCTCACGCCCGAGACGCTGCTGCAGCTGCAGACGCTCGCGAGCGCGCACGAGTGGGGCCTGGCGTACAACGCCTCGTCGACCGCGCGCGCCATCGCCGGCATGCAGCTCGCGGGCGAGGTGCTGTCGTTCCTCAACGGGACCGCCTCGAAGCCGTCCGGCGTGCCCAAGCTGGGCGTCCAGTTCGGCGCGTAACGGCACCTTCTTCTCCTTCTTCGGGCTCGCGGGCCTTGCCGGCGTCGACGCGCCCATGTTCCGCGGCATCCCAGACTACAGCTCCAGCATGGCGTTCGAGCTGTACACCAACAGCAACGTCTCCGCCTCCGCCGTGCCCGCGCCCGCCGACATGTACGTGCGCTGGCTGTACAACAACGGCAGCTCTGCTCCGTCCGAGGACCTGACGGCGTACCCGCTCTTTGGATCCACCGCGCTCGAGATGCCCTGGCTCGACTTTGTCGGCAACATGTCGTCCTTTGCCGTCACCAGCACGCAGCAGTGGTGCACCGTCTGCGGCAACACCACGGGTGTCTGCGCTCCCTACGCGGCCTCTTCCAGCGCGACGCCGCCCAACCCGCAGCAGGACACCGGCCGCGGCATGTCGCTCGGCGTCGCCGGCGTCATCGGCGCCATGGTCACCCTCGGCGTCATTGCGCTCGTCGAAGCTGCTGTTCTGCTCCTCGGCGGCCTGCGCGTTGTCCCCCAAGCGCCGCGTGGCCTCCCCGACTGGTGCCCCGAAGGCTTAGTCCTTACGTACGACCACGAGACTGCCCACGACGCGATGAATGTGAGACAACTGGTTCATTGACAAAGGTCACTGTCGATGCTCGAGTGATACATGCTCGCTAGTGAAGCTCCATCCCACTTAGGCGACGCGCGGGAACAGCTCCTTCAGGATCTTGGCCGTGTCGTCCGGGCTGGTGACGCTGTGGCCGACCGTGCGTGGGTCCTCGTAGATCTGTCCACCGTCAGTCTTTGTTCTCCTTCCGCTCATCTGTGTCTCTCCATCGGGGCAAAGACAAACCTCGTAGTCGTTGCCGCCCTTGTAGGTCTTGTCGCCGAAAAAGTGGATCGTGCTAAACTTCGTCTCGGGCTCGGCCTCGACGTGCTGCAGGCAGTACGTCTTGTCCCAGCCGGTGGGGAAGACGTCGAAGCTGATCTGGCCGCCAATCGAGGTGGTCAGGCCATAGTCGGGAAAGGCAGCCTGCAGGTCGGCGACCATCTTGCGGCGCACACCGGCCTCGAGGTCGAACTTTTCGTAGGCGGTCCGCTCGGCGGTGGTCGCGTTACGGCCGATGG
Source organism: Lumnitzera racemosa (assembly GCA_024138005.1). Lineage (NCBI taxonomy): Eukaryota > Viridiplantae > Streptophyta > Magnoliopsida > Myrtales > Combretaceae > Lumnitzera > Lumnitzera racemosa. Next base: position 33,412 of record JAMXBC010000053.1, read on the forward strand.
GCGACACGTTGATCATGCCGTGCGGAACTCGACAAAGGTCCCGCGCTTGACCGGCACATCCAGGTCCGCAATGTAGTGCAGGATCCAGTTGACGAGCTTCTTGTAGCGCTCCTCACCCAGCCACTGGATGAACGACGCCGCCGCGAGCGGCTGGCCCATCCGGTACGCCGTCAGCCCGTTCTCGGCAAAGCAGTAGTCGAACAGCGTCGTGACCGGCACCGCCGCCGTGCCCAGCTGCTCCTGCTGCTTGACCAGGTCCGAGCCGCCACGAACCCGATCGCGACCTCCTGCCGCAGCCGCGACAGCAGCTGCAGCATCTCCGGCGACACCGCCAGCCGCGCCGGCGTCAGCGTTCCGTCCACGTCGAACAGGCAGATGGTGTTCTTGACCGGCCGGTCCGCCAGCGCCGGGATCACCGCCGCCGCCACTGCCATCTTTTCGTGTGTCTGTGGTTGATCCTGTTGTTTGAATGAAGCTCCCTCGGTTGGTCTTTGCGTGAATCTCAGCTCTCCTGCTCGCTGCTGAGGTGCTGCTGGGCTCGAGTGCAAGGTGCAGCCATTGGCTTTTTATTCTACAGCGGGCGAGGGGTCCATGCTGGCATGTGCCAATGGCGGCGCGCCAGAGGCCAGCCCCTCCGGAGCCGCCGCTGTCGCACCACCGTCTGCTCGTCTCGCATCCTCGCAACGTGGCCCTTTTCCGCCGTTTGACTCACACAACACCGCGCGGCATGATCATCCTGGCTCCTGCAATCTCGGCGTCGGTCAAGCCGGGCGTGTCGTGCAGGAGGGAGCCACGCGTGATGAGGAGCGGACCGCATACGTGGCCTGCTCGGACGGATACCGCGCGGCCGATGGCAGACGATCGTGAGTCACGGACGGCACGCGCCTCGCTTGTGAGACGGTGATGCTTCTATCCGGTGGGCTCGCGACGACGACGCCGAGACGGAAAGGACAGCTGGCTACGCGACGGTATTGCGATCGTCGAGCGCGGCATCCTCACCATCACGGGGGAGATACGTTGCAACGACGTGCCGGGTCTCGCCTCGCGACTCGTCAATGGTAATCTGTTCTGATTGAAAGCTGTATTTGCTAGAGACAGACGGAGAGGCGGGACAGACTGCGGATCGTATGTAGTTGAGACGCGGGTCGGAAGACGCAGTAGAAGCCATACCTCGCCGCCGTCCGGACCTTCATCCCGCGCGTGCCTCGCATCCATCTTGATCTCTCGAGATACCTCAAGACTTCAATCAGACAGCGAGCGAAGAAAGATGATGGCGAGACCACGTGATATCAGAATCTGCCATCGACGACATGCATGCGCATCTTGACTCATTACGCAGCAAGCTATCCCTTCAAAAGGCGGCCCTACGACGACCATCGCGGCAACTCCCGGAGAACGACACAGAAGATGGGCGTGGTCGAGGAGCTGGCACCGCTGGTGGCGCGCAACTTTGCCGCGCTGATGGTGGCCGCGCTGCTGCTGGCGGTCGTGCACAGCGTCGTGTACAATGTGTACCTGCACCCGCTGGCGCACGTCGCCGGGCCGTGGTACGCCACCGCGAGCCCGCTGTGGCTCTGGGCGCACTCGTGGCTCGGCGACGAGGCGTCCGCAATCGACGCCTGCACCAGCAGTACGGCAGCATCGTGCGCGTGGCGCCCAACGACGTCGACATTGCCGACGGCGCGGCCCTGGCGCCCATCTACAGCGACAAGGGCGGCTTCCTCAAGGCGCCCTGCTACGCCAACTTTGACATTGACGAGCACGCGACCGTCTTCTCGGCGCTGGACCCGGCGCCACCGCGCGCCGCGCGCAAAGGCCGTCGCCAGCCTGTTTGCGACCGCTGCGATCCGCAAGGATGGCGACGCCGCGCTGCGCAGCTGCGTCGAGCTGCTCGTTTCTCGGATCCGCGCTGAGGCTCGCTCGTCCAAAACCGGTCAACATGCTGGATCTGTGCCGCTGCCTGGCCGTCGATGCCGTCACGCTGTACCTCTTCGGCGAGCGCTACGGCGGGCTCGACGAGGCGGCTTCCTCGCGGGACACGCTGCACGACGGCTCCGCGCGGCTGTCCGCGAGCGCGTTCGTCGACGCTTTGTCGCCGTCGGCCGCTTCTTCCTGCTGCCGCGGCCATGTTTCAAGCTGTGCGAGTCGCTGTCAGCGCGGCTGTTTCCGGACGCCGCCGCAGACGCCAGCATCGCGCGCGTGCACGCCTTCACAGACCGGCTGACCGCCGCGCCCACGCCGCCGCCAAGGACACGTACCAGGGCCGGCTACTCCGCGCGGGCATCTCGCCCGCCGAGACCAGCGTTTCAGTGCATGGACCTCATGTTTGCCGGCACCGACAGCTCCGCGATGGTCCTGGCGCGCACCTGCTGGCACCTGGCGCAAGACCCGGACACATACGCGCGGCTGCGCGCCGAGGTGTGCGCCGCGCCGCCCGCCGCGGACCCGCTCGCCGCTGCCGTATCTGCGCGCGACCGTGCGCGAGGGCCTGCGCGTCGCAGTCGCCAACCCGACGCGCCTGCCGCGCTGCGTGCCCCCCGCCGGCTGGACCTTCAAGGGCGTCTTCTTCCCGGCGGCACGAGCGTCGGCTGCGGCGCGTATTCGCTGCACCACACCCGGCCGTCTTTCCGGAGCCGCTGCGCTTCCGTCCCGAGCGCTACCTCGGTGGATCCGGCGGCGAGGACGGCGCGGAGAAGGACGACGCGCTCGCCAGAGACAGCATGCCGTTCGGCGCGTCGGCGCGCGGCAGTGCATCGCGCGCAACCTCGCCTCTGCGGAGCTGCACCACGCGCTCTTTGGCATCGTGCGCGCGGACGTGCTCGCCGGCGCGCGCGTGCTGCAGCGCCGCATCCGCATCGCAGAGTGGTTCAACAGCAAGGTCGTCGGCCACCGCATCGACTTTGTCTGGGACAGCGTCTCGTCCGAGTCCTCCTAGCTCGCTTTCTCATGATCGACACCGGCACACCTCTAACGAATCCGTTATCCTAGTTTCTTCCCACCCGCGCGCCGCCCTGTGATATGTCCACTATATGCTGTCCTCGTATCGCCCCCGTTGCTCCAGCGCCGGGACTACTCCTCGTCCACGAGCAGCGCGGCGTCGAGAGCGCACCGCAGCCCGTGGAAACGCCGGTTCTGAGCCGCGCTGCCGGCGTAGTTGAACACGGCGCGCAGCCGTGCGGCGTCAAAGCTGAGCCGCTCGGCGCTGATGGCCTCAAGACGAGCAGCGCGGCCGAGGCCTGCGACAGGGCCGGCGTGCGCAGCAGCTTCGCAACGGCCGGCAAAGGACAGGCCTTGACGGTGCCACAGCGCGTATGCGAGCAGGCTGCTGCGCTCGCCGGCCGGCGTGGCGAGGCTCAGCCGCCGGTCCGCCCATCTGTTGCCTCGGCGAGGTCGGTGCGCGGCGCGTCGTCGAATGTCCGCTGCAGCGCGCCCAGGATTGCCCGCGAGTTGGCGAGCAGCTGCGATGGGTGGGCGCGCTTGACCGTCGCGCTCGCGTCTTCGGTCTCGCTCAACTTTGCGATATCTGTCTCTCCAGTGTCGGCAGCCTCGGCTTCTTCAAGGGAGGCTTCCTCCTCAGCCTCGGCCTCGGCCTCGACGGTGACACTCCCCGTCGGCGGACTCGTCAGAAGACGCAGAAAAGTACGCGTCAAACGCCTCGTTGGCAAAGACCACTTTACCCGAGGTGCACGGCGGCTTGCGAGTACGACTGGCGGCAAACCGCTCTGTTGCTGGCACGGGAACTCGACTCTGCAGTGTGGATGACGAGCTCGGTGCCGTTCCAGAACATTTTTTCAATGTTCTCGGCAAATAGGGGAAGAGGCACCGGCAGGCTCGTCTGCTGCCGCTTGCGGTCCATCTCTTCGAAGAGTACAACGCCCGCGATGCGTCGAGCCGCGTACTCGATTTGATCGGGGTCAGGGCAGACGCCATCGCTCGTCCGTTCTGCGCCCTTCTTGTCGAACGCATACCGAATGTTCACCCATGAATTGTCGAGCGACGTGAGTGTCCCTCAACCGCGAACGGCGGGTAAGATTCGCCCTGGGTTCTGCAAACTTGGCAGGTTTTGCAGGAGCCGAGCTCGAATGGTTGCTGACGGCGACGTTCAATTGTTGTACACTCCGTACAACCCCCTTTTATCCAGACGCCGGCCTTGATGACGCCTTCATCTTCGAGGATGCGCCGCAGCTCGGGGCATAAAGCTCCTGCCGTCTCGCCCTCGAAAACAGCAAGGGGCCAGCACAATCAACCTCGGACCGACTGGATAGCGACACATTGTCTTTGATCGATGGCTCTCGTTGCGCCGGGTGCAGGTCGCTCGTTTGCTTCCACTCCAGGTCGAACCGAGCAGGCGCGCTCCTAAAGCTGCCGTACCGCCTCCTCAGCAGACTTAAGGAGTGCGTCAGCAGCCGGGGAGTCTGTCGGATGTTCGTCGGTACTCCGGTAGCCCAGACTTGCCTTCGGCTCTGGCAATGCGTTTCGTTCGCAGTAGCGAAGGTTGGTTCTTGGCGTACGGTTCAACAGACGGCAGCCGAGTCAAAGCCGGGCCCCGGGCGTCTGACAAGGCGGAGAACATGGACTCCATGTCCCAGCGAGAGCCGGAATGGCATGTACGCTGGCCGCGACGCTTTCCCCCGCGGCGCGCCTGTTCTTCGTGCTGTGCCGGATCAATGGGCCGGCCGAGCGTCCATTTGTATCACGCATGCAGGGCGCCAAACGCCACTGCTGCCTGGCGGCGAGTCGCGCATCACGTGACGCGGTCGCCGGGCAGGGGCCCGCCTGCTGCGGTGTCGGCGCAGTCCGCTGTAGCTCGGGGTGTGAGCCGGCAAGGCGGTCCCGATCGTGCTGTATGGAGGAAGAAGCCCCTGAGAACGCTGAGGTACTGGGTCCGTACGAAGCAAGATCCGGCCAGGCCCGAGTCCGGTTCGCTTCCGTCGCCAGAATCCAGCAGGACCCCCTTTTTCCACTGCCAACGGCCCCCCCCCCCCGGAAACCTTCCCGTCCGCGTGAATGCGCAGCGAGAGCCACTCGGTAGGGACATCGCAAGGCGCAGCGGCCGCGAGGAGGCGGCGGAACAGGTTCCCTCCAGTTTTTCCAGCGCCGGCAAGGCCATGGCGACCACAGGACGTGCACCAGGACGAGCGGTCGTGATTTTTTATCCTGTAAAGCGATTTGGTCCTCCTGTAGCCGGGGCACCGGGCGGGTGCCATGCAACTGTGAGGACTGCAAGTACGACTGTGCAAATGCCGGTGCGTGACGACGGCGTCTCGCCGTGCGCACCGTCGAGCAGGCAACACCTCGCTCTTGTGTCTGCAAACCTTTGAAAAGTAGAACAGTGTCGGACGGCGGGAACAAGGTGGATATCCCAGGTCCCGCGTCCGATGTCCCACGTTTACACGTTCCAGGGCAAAGCTAAGGCGCCAAGCAGACAAGGGTGCGAGGACGGCACATCACACTTTGTGCGCTTTCCTCCACGCATCCACGATGGCGTCGCAGCTGCGCCTTCGGTGGGTGATTGTTGGCCGGGCACATGGAGATGCTTGATGACGACCCCGACAAGCGACGCAAATGCATCGGAATCGCATTGGATCATCCCAAGGGCTCCAAAGGTTTGTTCCTGCGCAGCCGTACGAGGGACAGCGCGGCTGACGCGGAAGGGGCAGAGTTCACGGCACGTGGTCGGGTTCGATGACTCGTCAACATGGTGCTCGAGGACGTGACCGGTACGACCTCGAGGGGGCAAGGAGACGAACTAGGCAAGCTGCTGCTGAACGGCAACACCGTCTGCATGGTGCGTTGAACGGTTTTCTCGGCTTCTTCCTCACGCTGACGACGGGCGGACAGCTCATTCCCGGCGGCGAAAGGCCCGTATGGGCCGGCCGGTGATGCTTTGCTGATCGTCCCACCACCGTTATGGATATCAGGAATCCCATTTAAGGCGACGGGCGATGAGGACAAAAACGACGAGGCTTGAAAAGGGATAATACGATGGCGACATGCGAACCTAGACGAGCCACGAATGAAAGCAACACTCGGAAAGGGGGGAAGGTGCTGGGACTTTTCATTCCACCACAAATATATCATCGTCGACGCTCGGCGGTGCGCGGCTCGCGTTTCGCCGTCGCGGCGGTCGCCGCCGTCCCGCGGCCCTCCCGGCCGCCCCCGGCCGCCGCGCGAGTGCCGCCACGCTCGAACCGCGGTCAAAGCCACGGGGCGAAGCCGGCAATCTTGGCGTCGGCGGCCTTGATGTCCTCTCCTTTTGGCGAATCATGTCCCTTTTCCTGGGCACCCAAACGTTTGGCGAGGCTACGCCACAGGTCTAGCCGGCCCCCCTCGCCACGGTTCTCGGTGAAGAGCGGTGGTGCTGCGGTGGATGAGGAAATCCTGGTTCAGCGCGAGAGCTTGCCCTCCGACGAGGCCGGCGCGGATCACGTCGATGACCCAACCTCGACGTCGGCGGGCGGACCTGCGCGCCTCGGCAATGGCCGCGTACGCAGCGAGCGCGCCCCCGAGGCGGCCAGGAGGTGACGGAGCGGCGGATCTTGCGTGTCAGTGCGGGTGTCGAGGCCCTCCCTGCTCGAGCCAGCCGGCCTGCTCCTCCTTGAAGCTGAAGTAGTCTTCCATCGTGCCGGTGAAGATTCGAGCAAAGTGCTGTATTTGGGCGCGCTCTGGCGCAGCGCCTGCACCGATTCTAAGAGGGACGGGCCAATTGAAGTGCGGGGGACTGTTGGGGCCACTTGACGGCGCCGACGGACAGCTGCCGGCCTCGCGCCCTGCGGTCGCCGTTGGCACGGTGCGCAGCGCTTGATCAGGTAGTCCAAAGGATTCCCTCAGGTCCCCCGGCGTCCTTGGCCGGGTCGAGATCCGCAGCACATGCGGCGCTCTGCGGCGGCGGCACCTCCACGCGCGAACCAGCGCCGAGGGGGCCAGCGGGGCCGCAGGGCCTCGTAGGACCGCCCGGGCGACAGTCGAGGATCGGCTGAACACGCCGTACCGGACCGAGTCTCGGCATCGAGCACTTGAAGCGGGCTCAGGACCGACGGGCGCCAGCCCGAGCCTTTTGCGGGCGACGCGGCGACTCCCGCCGCTGGACAGGTCTTGCAGATCGGCTGCAGGAGTCGTCACTTTGGCGACTGGTTGATAGGTGGATGGCCAGGTTGTACCCGCGTAAAGTCTGTTCGATGTCCAGTCGTCCGTCTCTCCAAAGGATGCGCTCACGAAACCACACCCTCTGGCGAGCTGTTGAGGCGGCGCTGTCGCGGACGAGGACTTTGAGGGGCATCCGGGCCTCCTCGATCTTGTCGGCGCCCCTGGCCCTTCGCGGGGTGACGGCGTCGAGCAGGGGGTTGGGGCTGCTCGCCAGGCGGGGTGTTTCGACTTGCCCGGTTGCGATGTAGCTGCGAGCTCCTCGGTGACCCTCTCGGAAGGAGCCCTCGATGAGCAGTTTGTTTTTCGCTCCGGCATGACGGCTTCTTTCCAGCTCTTTGAGCCTTCCTTCGGTTCAAAGGGTTTCGATTTTCGAGCGCGCGTGCGGCGCGGTACGGGCGGCGCGGCACGCGATTTGGGTGTCCTGAGTGGTTTCGCCGCAGTGTCGCTCGCCCCGCGGTCCCGACTGGCCACGGTGGTGTGCTGGGCGTAGAGCAGTCGTGTAATGTATGCTTTCGGCGGCCCGGCCGCTCAAGTTCAAAGTTTGGGGCGCGTCGTCTATGGGCCTTTGCCCGTGGGTCAAAGTGGGACTGTTTTTTTTTCCTCTTGGTGCGCCGCCCGGGGGGGGGCCACGTTCGGGGCGCCCTTTTCGCAACGCCCATCCAGAATCACACCTGCTTCCACTGACGAAAAAGGCTCCTAAACGGCCTGGGGACGCAATGATGACCAGGCGAGACGGGACAAGAGATCGTTAAAGGTGTATCTTTGCCGATTGCGTGGTATTCCAAAAGCACAGAACAGGAGAGCTCGGTAGACAAAGGGTGGCTCCCGCTAAACAGGCCTCGGATGACTGGGCTGGTTAGGGATTTTGAGGAAAGACATCACACGCCTCGTGGAACGCGACTCGGTGGGACGGGCGTGCGCGGCCTGGGGCTCGCTCTCAAGGGTCCGAGGCCTCCGAATCGTCGGACGTACGCTCGCCTTTGCGGTCGGCGTCGGTCGAGGGTCCACGACGCCGGGCTGCGGCCCCTGTTGATCGACTTCATCGGGTGCCGGTGGCGTGGGTGCCCTCGGGCGTGTGCTCCTGCGCCCCGGGGCCTGGATGCGCTGCACGATCTTGGAGAGCGTGCTCGGCTCCGAGGCGGCCGCTCGGGCGCGGTGCTGGTCGAGTCCCCGGGGGCGAGTCCTGGCTGCCCGGACCCAGCTTCTTAGCGGCCCCGGGGTCGCGCTTGGCCTTGCCCTTGGGGCCAGTCTTTTCGCCGCGGAGCCGGACTCGTCCCTTTTCTGTCGCGCTTGAAAGCGGCTCACAGGCTGGGGGCGCTTGCTCGAAATTTTCCGGCGACGTCGGCGGGGCTGCCCGCGGCGACAGCGGCCCCCAGCAGGACGTCCACGCTTTCGGGGGCCCCCGCGGCTGGGTTAAAGGGGCGTGGGGGCGCCCCCCGACCCCCCCCCGGGCGGTCCCAAAAAGGACCCCTCAAAATGTGGGGTTTTTCCTTCCTTTGGGGCCCCCGGCGGCGGCCAAAACCCGGGCGGCGGCCACCGGTGGGGCGCAACAGGGGCTGCCGTGAGGGGCGGCAAAAAAACCGGGCCCACGGGGCCCGGCCCCCCGGGTTTTGGGCGGTTCTGCGGGGGGTGCGGAAAAGGTCGAAGCTGGGGGGAAGGGGCCGCAGGGGGGTTCCCCCTTCAGTCGGTTCACTTTTAAAGGGGCCAGGATTATATAGAAGACCGTGAAAAGGGGGGGGGTTTTTGGGGGGGGACGGCGGTGGCGGGCGAGTTTTTCGACAACCCCCCCAAATGAGAGGGGGGCCCCCGCCGGGGGGGGTCGTTCCAAAAGGCAGCAGCCCCCGGCACCGGCGACGGGGCCGGGGGCCACGGGCGCGCCGCGGCCGACGCTTTTTCGGGGGCCTTTGGAGCTCAGGGGGAGGGGCCCCCTTGGGAGCCTTGGCCTCCTGGCCCATTTTTTTAGCCTGCCTTCTTTTCCCGTCGGCGCCGCCTTCTCGAGCTCCTTTGGCCGGCGCTCCCGGGGCCTTTTTGGGCCCCTTCTGCGAGCGCCGGCCTCCCCCGGCCTTTTTTTTCCCTTGGGGGGGGCCCTTCGCCTTTTTGGCTCTTTGGGGGGGCGGGGGGCCTCTTCCTTTTGCTGGCCTTTCGGCCTCGGCCTTTTCCTTGTCCCCGCCTCCTTTTTTTTGAACTCGCGCTTCTGCTCGCGGCCCGGCCTTGCGCTGGTTCTTCTCGTACGCGCGGGCACTTTTCGTCGTCCTTGAACGCTTGGCCTCTTGCTTCCCTCGCGTGCTGGCCTTTTCCAGGTCCTGCTGATAGGGCGCTGCTTCTGATCGGCAGCGATCTGGGCGTCGCGGGCGCGCTGCTTTCTCGCCTTCGCAATCTCATCCAAAGTAGGCTGCATGCGGCCTGGGCGATGGCGTCGAGCTCGGCCTTTCCATGTACGCCGCGCCGATTGGACCGCCGTAGTTCGCATGCCTCCTCGTTGTTCTCCCCGCCTTTGCGGCGCCTTTTCCTCCCACTCGGCCCATGAGCGCGGGCGAGGCCTTGCCGGCCGCGGAAGACGCGCCTCGTCCATGGGGCCAGGGCCTTGACCTGCTGCGCGCAATGGCCAGCAGGCTGGCGGGGTCGGCCTCGCGCTTCTTGGGCAATGTCTGCCAGGGTCGGTGTTGAAGCCGCGCATCTGGTTGCGGATGCGGGCCGCCTCGGCCTCGCCGCCTCCGGTCGGACGAGAATCGGCGCGTGTCCGGCCGCCGCGGTAGGGCGGTCAGGAAGCCTTTGGCGCCTCGTCAGCCGGCCCGCGCGACTTTTTCCTTCAAGGGCGTCCGGGGCGGCGGCGCCGCCGGCCGTGCCCCATGCCGCGGTAGGCAATCAAACCTCCGGGTCAGCTTCTTCACCGCTCGGCGGCCAGGCGCGGGCGGCCCCGCGGGTTTTATGGCCGAGCGCCTGGGCGCGATGCGGCGGGGGTTTGCGGAGCCGGTGCGGGGCAGGGCCGGTCTTCAGAAACAACCCGGGCCAGACTGGTCCCCTTCTTGCGGGCCTGGGCCCCGCATCTGCTTGGCGATGGAAATGGATGATGCCGCAGGGCGGCCTGGAGCGCGCTCCTCGACTCAATCCGACCGGCGGGCGCTCGGTGAAAAAGGGCGCGGTTGAAGTTGAACGCCGGGGTGTCGGGCGGCCTCGTTGGCCGGTCACTGACGGGGGCCGTATCGGCGCCGCGGCCGAGGGCCGGGCGGGGCGGTGGCTGCGGTCAGCGCGTGGGCGCCGGCGCTGTCGCCGCCAGGGCTCGGCTTGGCACGGGCTTCTCAGCAGGCTTTCCGCGGGCCGGAACGGACAGGGTCGCAGCCAGCAGAGCCTTCTTGCGGCCGTCCTCGGTTAGCCGTATGAGCGGGGGCTGGAGCGGATGCTCAGGCGGCGCCGGCGGCGGTCATGCCGCGCGCTGGCGGCGGCTGCCCACAGGCCAACTCCGCCACGCGTGGGCGAGCAGGGCGGCCTTGCCGGCGGACAGGCGCTCGGGGGTTCCCATGCTCAAACGGCTTTTTGGTTGGCCTGCCGGGACCGCCAGGCCGCCGGACCGCTCGCTGTCGATGCCCCACGCTGGGAAACTAGGCAGGTCGTGCGGCGCGCGTATTTCAAAACGCCGCCGCGCCTCTCTTTATGCTTTCGAAAGCTTGCGGCCCAGAAAAACTCACTCGCGGGCCGAAGCTTTTCCGTCCGGCCGAGCGGGCTCGAGGCGGGCTTTTGGCAGAGGGTCGCGATCAGAGCCCCTTGGAGGCCGACTCCGCAGCTTGGCTCCGAGTGCGATGGACCGAGGGTCCGGGCAGATCTCGGCCTGGCCGCGGGGTTTGCAGCCGACATATCTGCGGGTTTGTTCTCTGGGCTTGTCTGGTTCTACGTACGCAGGTCATTTTGCTCGACAAAGGTGTGGCTGGACATTGACGTCGCGCGCACGCCCGCGGAAGAAAGATACAGGCCGTCCTCCGCCGCAGTTGAACAAACAGAAAAACTTCAAGGACGAAGAGGAGAACAATGGCGAAGGCGGGGCTGGCTTACTGTACCTCCTCAGAAGCTGTCGCGAACGGCCCTCCCACTTCGATACGCACTACGGGCCGGCGTTATTTTCTTGTTTTTCTTCTGGCCCCGTGCTGCGTGCAGGGATGGACAGGAAGTAGGCGAAAAAGCTGCCGCGCGAGGCGGCAGGAAAGCTTGAAGAAAAGGAAAGGAACGCTTGCAGGATCAGAGAGGGAAAGACGAAGGGAATGTGAATGGACGGGCGGGGCGCGCGCGTACAGAGAGAGTGAGGAGGGCCAGCCCGGCCCGGTTGAGGGGGCGCGGGGCCGAGATCGACAGACTCATAGGCCAGCCATAGCTCTGCTGCTCATGTACACTAGCAGCTTGGATACTATAGTCCTAGGCCCATGGCAACCGTCCCCCTGCGCTGCTGCTCGAAGGCCTGGGTGCGTGTGATGAGTCGGCTTGGGCACAGCGTTGCATTGGCGTCCTGGTGCAACGTCAGAGCACCGCCGCCTGAGACAATCCCGGCCGTCGTCATCCGACGTTATTCTCTTCCCCGTCTCTGTTTATGTACAGCACCCTGACTGTCTGGGTCTTGTGGCAGAGCAGTGGTCTTCCCGCATTGACGAGCTGCCGCTGCGTGCGCCACACATCGCGAGCCCTGCGCGGACCGACTCCTGCGGACACGGCAGACGGGCACGAGACCGGGAAAGGATGCAGCATTGCAGTCGCCTACATTATTGTACGCCACGTTGACAGATCAATAACGACGGGGTGGAAAAAATTTCCGGACGTCTGGTTGCCCGGGGCCTGTTCCGCCATCAATACTGTCGCGGTCCCGGCCCCGGTATTACGCTTCGACAGCACGCTTCGACTTTAACCTTTAGAGGCCTCCCTTGTACAGCATGAAAGAATTTTGGGGGTCGAGAAAAAAAAGTGCAAGCCATCGTTCAGGTCGTCTCCAGTCGTTCACCCCCATCGAGGGCCGTGTGCCACAGAGCCAAGGCGACGACGACGAATGATCCGTGCCCGTGCGAGGGATCCACACGTTTCCGCGAAGGCTCAGAGCAAAAGGAAAAGACCGCTATAAGCACGGAAGGGGGGAACAGCGCGCAACGCGCGACAATCCTGTACACCCCTGCCGAAACGCTCCTCTGCCAACCGCCAAAGAGAGCAAAACGACTCAGTTGAGCGCTTGCGGGCACACAACCTTGCCGGCACCACGTGGTCACATGTCTCCCCATCACCCTTCTCTCAAACGCACCAGTTGTGGTAGGCTGGAACTTCTTGTTGCGCACGCCTTGCGCTTTTGGCGCGTAACCGGACCTCGTCTTGGTCCACCCATTAGTTGGTCAGGAGGAACAGCACCAGCCCTCGATGCCCGCCCTCCCATAAACCGGTGTACATCCGACCTTTTTCAGGCGCGGGTCCTTGGGCCACCGCCGATCGCACTTGTAGCTGTGCTCCACCCCCCTCGAAGCCCGCCTGCACCTTCTCCTTCATCTCGTCAATCACGCCAGCGAGCGGGCCCCAGGCGTCGCCCCCCGCCGGGAGGATTGCCCCACTTGGCGAACAGGCTCTTCGCGCCGAGCCGTCGCCGAGATGGGCTCCACGCTGACCTCGAGCTCTCAATGTCCCCCCCGGCTTCAGGTGTCTTTTCTACCTTAGTCCTTCTTGTCGGCGGTGTTACAGCAGGAGACCACAAACTTGAACACCTCCTGGTAAAAGGCGGGCCAGTTGGCGACGCTGCCGTACATGCCGCGCAGTGGATGTATCGAATCTCCCTTGGAAAACCCACCCACTCGCTGCGGCGTCGTCGATTTCAAACTGCAGGTTCGGCGGCACGTCGCGCGGCTGCGTCGGCGACAGGCCGTTCCTTGACCTCAGTCCCGGGTACTTGTCCCAAAGTCCCTTCGTCGCATCAGTCAGTCGATGACTCCCCAACGGAAGCAAAAGACGAACGGCCCAGATGCCGGGCCGGGGGGCCGATCGAGCGCGCCTCGGCTTGTCCGAGATGGGCAAGGAACAACTTGCCGCTTGATCAGCGTGTACATTGGTGGCCAATGTCCAGGTGTCGGCCTCCCGTCTTTGGGGCCCCCAACTCCCCCTTGTACGCAGGAACGCCGCCCGTTTTCGAACCGACCCATTGCCGCGTCCCAGCGACGTCCGCGCCGACTCGAGGTCGCTGCCGTCGCCAAACCAAGTCCGGTCGTCCGACTGGTCACGGTGATTTGCCGTCATGCTGGCGGTGCAACCGCCTCTTCCCGACATTTTTTCGTGTTTTTCTCGCTCTCGCTGGAACTGAGCACACTTCGACTGTGCAACGCGGAGGGGGGACGCGTGCGCGCGCGGACGCTGGGATCACCTCTAACGTGGTGGGAACAAAGAAGGCGGATCGGGGGGGGCACGCAAGGCCAGGCCCACACATTTAGTATGGTCGCGCGGGAGAGCGCGTGTGGCCTAAAAAGTGAGGGAACGGTGGCGAGTACTGAGTCGGAAGCGGGCCGGCTGGCATGGCCCGACAAGCCGTTCCGCTCCCGCCGCGTTGTCGTAGCCGCCGTCGAGAAAAGCCGACGGCCGAAGATGGGAAGACTGAGAATTGCTTCCTCAGGGAGACTGGGAGAGCACAAGAGGGTGGACCACAGGGATGAACTTGCGCGCCTGAGGGAGTGCAAGCAGCGGCCAACAAGGTAAACGGTCAACGGCAAGGAAGAAAGAGGGTACGACCCACGGTCCCTTTTTAATCGCCTTCCTGCCGCCTCCTGGCGCTGCGCCCAGCCGGCCCGCGCACCGCCCGCTCTGCGAGGGCCGCGTCGCCACCGAAAGTTCGCTTGTGCCCGGGGGCTGACGCGACCGACAACCATGGCGGGGCGCACGGTTGGCGGGCCGGGCGCGGGCCGGGCACGACGCGAGCGCGACCGCGACGGCGCCTCTTTGCTATCCCCAGTAGCTTGCGATCCCGCCACCGGTCCCGGCCGCACGACGAGGCGGGGGAAAAGGGGAGGGGCCAGCGGCCGCCTCAGCAAGCAGCGGCGCCGGGGGGGGGGGGGGCTGTGGCGAAAGGCCGGCCCCTGGGGGCGAGAAAACGTCGTTACGGCGGCTGGGTCATCGAAAGTCAAGATCGAAGAGCACAGAGGTGGGACGTGGTCGAGAAAAGCCAAGCGCGCCCTCCAGATCCCGGCCGCCTGCCTCATGCGCCGAACATAATGACGAGGGGCCAGGCATAACGGGGCCGCCGTTCGACTTCCCCCCCTTGCTTCTGTGCCCCTCCCTCCCCGTCGGCACCGGCGGATGCCTGCCCGTTTTTCCTATCGCCCGGGGTCTTCCAATTGTCCTCGGAGCTCCCGGCCCGGAAGAGCATCTCACATTCTTGGCATCTGGAAAACATCCCACTCAGCATCCGTCTACAGAGGTTTTCAGCGCGTCAGGCGCTTCGAAATACTGTAAGCACCGATATTGGTAAAAGAATGTCAACGTCCAACGAGCCTGACAGGGTGGACTCTCGTACAGCAGGGGGGAACCTCAACGAGGGGCTGCGATGCCATCGGTGGGCGCGCACTACAGAAGTAACCACCGCTTGTCCCGGCCATGGCGCGCCAGGCGCCTGATGCAGTCGCCCGGGTTCTTTTCGGCAACCCGCGTCGCCCAGACGCGGGAGACATCGCGACAACGGCCTTGACAGGCCGTCCCTCGTGATCGAATCACTGCGTCGGCACGTGGCCAATGGACTCGGAAGAAGCGATGACTTCCCCTGCCTGCTTGCTACGTACAACCTGCACAACGCGAGCCGCAAGAGTCCGAGGCAGCACAGCACACAGACGATCAACTGCAGGCGATCTCATCGGCTACTGCAGCTTGCAGGCCTCTCCTCGTCTGCCCCAGCCGGCTAGCACCTGGTGTAAGCGCAGAGTCTGCGCAATCCCGAGCTCCGCCAGCCGACGCACGACCGTGGCGAGCTTGCTGAGGTCTACGAGCTCATCGACCTCTTTCCAGGATCTGGTCTGCAAAGCGGATGGCCGTCGCCGCGTGGTCGACTGAGCACCCCGCCCCGCCGTTGCGGCGGGTGGCTGGCCTGCCCGGTTCACACCCGCGCCCGGCCCCTCACCCCCGCCCAGCAAGCGCGGCGGGACCTGCCCATGGATCAACGGTCTAGACGGCCCTTTGGAAGAGCGGCCTCAGCGGCCTCAGCAGCCGCGATGCATTGCCGACTTTTCTTCTTGCCATTGGACGGCTGGCCCCTCCCCGTGCAAGCATGCCCTCGCGGGCCGCAGGCGTGGCCGCCGCTGCCGCCGTGGGCCGCTTGCTCGCTGGCGCCGCGCACCCGGCCCACTCGTTCTATGCCAGTCTCCACGGCCTCCCCTGTTGTGTTCCTTTTCTCTTTAGGAACGGGCGAGTGCGGTACCTGTGTACACGCCCGACGCTCTCAGCATCCGCCCAGCGCTACGAGTTACTCTCTCCCTCCGTTGCCTTTTTTGGCGCTGCGCACAGCACAGGGAGCCTCTTCGAATTCGTCTACAGTGCCTCTGCCTGTACGGACTCTTGTAATTGACAGTAGACAGCCTCGATGCGGCACAAGCTCGGCTGCGGCCAGCACGGGCGCGCCCCGGAAGTGACCGGGCCGCCCGCGCATGCGCCTGCGCAAGAGTGTCGGAGTGGCGTGTCGCGGCGTGCGTGCCGCGGCTGTGCGTGTGTGAGACAAGAGACAAGCCGCGCTGGGACGAGACCGGGTGCCTCTGCTCGCCGCCTGTGCAGCACTTGTTGAGCCTCGAACTTTCTTGCCCTTCACCTTTACCACCTGTGGCGCTTCGCGTGCGCACGCGCGCTTGAGTCGCCGCCGCCGCCGCCGCCGCTGCCGCGCTGAATTTCGAGCAATGCGTGCAGGGCCGTCTGTTCTTTTGATATACCGCCCCCCTCTTCTCTCTTTTTCCCCCTCTTCCTCTCTTTCGCGTTTGTCGTTGTTGCGTGCACGTACCCGCCGCCCCGGTCTGTCGCCTTCCAACTGCTGGGTCGGCACCCTTTTTTTCCCGGCCTCCCGCCCACCCGGGCTGCGCCCCCGATCACAGCCCTGACCATATGACGGACTGGAAAGCCTGGACGGGGCACAACGGCCCGGGCATGTCCACGCTGCTGCTGGCAGCCCGGCGGTCGCGTGCGCGACATATCGGTCCCTCTGGCGCTGTACAACCTCTACCTGCATCCGTTATCCAAGTCTCGGGTCCACGCCTCGGCAGGCCATCACCCAAGCTGCGCAAGGCCTTTATCGAGTGCGTCCTGCAGCGCTCCTGGCACAACCGAGCTCGCCTCCCTCCACCGCCAATATGGTAAGTCTCTTTGTTGTGCACCACTCCTGGAAAGACGGCCGGAGCTGATCGTGGAATTGCCGCGCGCGTGTCACAGGTCCGGTGGGTGCGGGTCGACCCCCAAACGAAGGGTTGGAGCAAAAGCTCTGCGGTCGCACAGAGCGGGCTGGACGAATGGCACCCCGAGCAGCTTCCACTTCAGTGAGCCACAGGCATATCGGGACTCTACAACCCCGCCAACCCGCTGGGACAAGGACCCGAACCTGTACCACAGCTTGGCGAGGAACCGCTCCTCGTTTGCTACCTGACCTACGCCGAGGCGCGCGACGCCAAGGAGTCCTCGCAAGTCCTTTTTCCGTTGCCCGGCCACTGCAAGGCGCCCTCGCAGCTCGTGCTGGAAAAGGTCGAGGCCCTGTGTGCCGTCTACCGCAAGCTGGGCGCCGCGCGCGCCTCTTGCCGGCCTCAGCTGGTCCTTTCGCTGCATGACCATGGACGTGATCACGTACCTGTGCTTTGGCAAGGCCGTCGGAACGCTGTCCCACGCGCCCAAGTTTGCCGCTCCCCCATCTTGATCGCCATGGACGCCAGCATGCCCCGTCTTTGTCGCGTTTCAAAGCACAGCAGCCCTACAAGAATATGATCATGAACTTGCCCGCCGCGGCTGTCCAAGATCCTGTCGCCGCCCACCGCCGGCCTGGTCGACCTGCAGCAGCTGCTGGGCGCGCAGATCGCCGAGCTGCTGCGCGACCCGCGCCAGCTCGACCTCCTGCCGCACAAGATGACAAATCATAACCACTCGCTGATGGGATCCTTCCTTTGGTCAAGTCCGGCGCCGTTCCCATCGCCGGCAGCCTGTACGAAGAGCTCAGGCCCTCAGTTTGCCGGCGCCGACAAACCGTCGGCAACACGCTCCATGGTAGCCATGCTGCACCTCATGCGCAACGGGGCCGTCAGTCTCCAGCCGGCTTCGTGCGGAGCTGGAAGAATCCTGGCCGATGCGTGGTCGTCGCCACCTCCGCTGCGCACGCTTGAGAAGCTCCCTCTACTGAACGCCGCATCAAAGAGGCGCTGCGGCTCACAGCGGCGTCATCTCGGGCCTGCCGCGCATCGTGCCCGCTGGCGGCGCGCGCATCGCCGGCGTCGACGTTCCGCCCGGCACCATCGTCAGCGTCGGCAGCACCTTTGTCCACTACAACGCGCGCCTGTTTCCCGGAGCCGGGCCACGTTCAAAGCCGGACCGCTGGGCTCGGCGACGGCGCCGACGCGCTCGCGCCTGGCTGGTCGCCTTTTCGCGCGGCCCTCGCATGTGCCTCGCACAACCTGGCCTGGGTCGAGCTGCGCTAAAAACACCCTCGCCGCCGTCGTCCGCCGCTTCGACTGGTCCCTCGACGCCGCCCCTGGGGAGCTGCGATTCCGCGAGTGCTTCCTGCCAGACTATGGCCACGAGCACGTCCACGCCACCCCCCGTTCCCGTGGCCGCTTAAATCTGAATCATCGTTTTACGTCACAATGACCGGGCACCGAGGTCAAGGTGAGGGTATCTTGCTTTGCGTTGCGCTGCGTGTATGACTGTACTCGACTCGACTACACTGTTCTGCCCGTCCCGGGCTGGGAATGAATGAATCACGATCTCCTTTTCGCCTCTCGCGTGCGCATCAACCTTTGATGCGACGTCGTGTGAGTCGGCCTTTGACGTCGACGTCGGCACGTAAGCCGTCCATGTCGACGTCGGGCACGTCAGCCGTCCATGTCGACTCGGGCACGTCAGCCGTCCATGTCGACGTCGGGCACGTCAGCCGTCCATGTCGACGTCGTGCCCGCCGCCGCCGACCGGTAGCCCGACCGCGCCGATGACGTTGCCGTAGCCCTCGAGCACGTACGGCTCCGCGCCTGGCGTGGTACACCCGGACTGCGGCGGCGGCCGGTGCCCGCGGCGCGTTCGGCACGTAGTGCACACTCGAGTACACGATCGGCTGCGTCTTCGTTCTGCGCTGCATCTGCTCGTCTGCTGGCACCGCCCCGCAGCGTCTCCGAGCATAGATGGCTGAACGTCGCTCCCATCCGTCTGCGCTTGGCGCGCCGGACGTGGTCGAGCCGGGCGCGGATCCGAAGCGGCCGTCCGCGGTGAAGGCATGGTGCGGCACGCTGCGCTCGTGCGCGCGCGCAAAGGCAAAGGACTGCGAGTGGCGCGCGGGCTCGTCGCCGGCCGGGCGGCCCCGGCGCCGGCCGAGGACCACAGCTGCGGCGCGTGCGCGAGCGAGAAGCGCGCGTTCAGCAGGTCTGCCAGCTCGTCCGCGGTCGCGTTTTGCCGCGCGCGCCGCGGCGCCGGGCGCCCGCACGCTTGCACCGTTGCAGGCATCTGGCACTGCTTCCTCCGCGCGTGTCAGCCGGGCGCCGCGCGGGGCGGGCGCACTCACGTTGTCGCAGTACTGCGTCCCGCGAGAAGGGGGGCTGCGCTGAACGGGCACCGTCGTCAGATGGCGCGCACCCCCGGGCACGTGTGCGCCAGCGTCGGCCACGTCGACTGCACCATTCCGCTGTCGTCCGTTCTTTGTTGGATCTCGGTAGTGGAACGCCTCTTTGTCGGACTGTGGAGAGGCAGGGCTGCCTGAGCTGCACTGGACCAGTATAAAGATGAACAGAGGTGGCAAAAGTCCAGAAAGTGGCGATTCAAGAGTTAGGCTGTCCAAGGCGCGGTAAAGAACGCAAACAGATCGGCAGAGCGCAGAGGTCGACCCGAGACGAGACGAGACGGAAAGCCGGGACTGCTGCCCGAGATGAGGGCGCTGGATGCTGATGTTGACGATGACGACCAGGGTCACGTTGGGATCGCCCGACCCCTGCCTGCTTCCCGCCGTCCGTGCTTCCGTGAGACGTCTGGACGTGCGCTGGGCCCTCTCCCGAGTCCTGTACAGTCAGATGCTGGGTCTGGCAGACGGCAACACACAACCGCAGCCAGGCAATTTCGACAAAGAGCACAGAGAAGAGGGGGGAGGCGTTGCGGGGCCCGGGGCAGGCGGCCTGGTGCAGAGCGCCCCGCTAGCATGGCGCGTGCGGCGGCCGCGCTGCTCGAATCTCGAGCTGTATCCCATTACGGTCGTGCTGCACGTAATTGACATGCTGAGGGCCGCGTGAGGTGGCAGAACACAACAGGGAACAGCAGAGGGAGCCCGATCGGCCGGGCGGCAAGACACTGCGGAGAAACGCACAAGGGCAGCAAAAGAAAATCATTCCTGCATGTCGTTGTCCCTCGTCCTCGCCCTCGAGGTACGCCTTGGCCAGGCGCTCGGCCTCGTCCTGCAGCGCGCGCGGCACGTTCCTGGTGCAGCCCCTTGGTCGGGCCGTCGGCGCCGCTGACCCACGTCATCCGGAGCTCAAACTTCCTTGTCCTTGCTGTCCTCGTGCGCGACGTAGATGATGCCGCTGCCTCCTTGACGCCCTCCTCCAGCGTCGGCGGGTTCTCGTGCAGGTTGAGCTTCTCCAGCTCCGCCTTTGCCGCCTGCCGGCCCTTGCCCGTCGCCGCACCGTAGTATCCCTTTTCTTTGTTAGTGTTCTGTCTCCGTCCAACAACGGGAAAGAACAAACCCAGTAGAGGCCGCTGGGCTCGATCATGTACAGGCCGGGGCCGCCGCGGCGGACGTTGTCGGTCTTCTTGCCGCCGGCGGCCGATGGCGGGGCCGCTGCCGACCTGGCCGTCGACCGGCAGCTTCCTGCTCGCTGTCCCACCGCCGACGATGGCGGTGATGCCAAACGGCCGCCGGAGGGTGTAGAGCGTGTACAGCGACACGTACGTGCCCAGCCGGTCCGCCAGCGACGACAACCGGGATCGGCGCCTTGTACGAGTTGGCGCCACTCGGCCGCCTCCTCGCGCCCGCGCTGCACAAGATCCGCCCGTCTGGCAGCAAACCCGGACGAGACCTTTTTCTCTTGTCAGCGATGCTCTCGACTGTCTCCTCGCGGCTCGACAGAGAGGACTCACGATGCCCCTGTTGCGGTCGACTGTGGCTATGCGCTTGTTGGCGCCGGGCTTGAGCAGCCCTTTCTGGTGACCAGCTTCTCGAGTGCCAGCACGACGCCATCCCCCCCTTGCACCGGATGCCGATCGCGGGTCCCGGGCCCTTTCTCGACCGCCTTGACCGCGTACTCGACCTGTCCCGTGTAGCTCGTCAGCTTTTTCTGCGAGATTGTGCTTGCGGGGAGGGGACGGACCTGAAAGTTGCGGCCTCTGGCGAAAAGGTCGAGTTGGTCAGGTCATAGCCTGTACCCAGGGAAGTCTGCGGCGCGCGGTGTCAGTCGTGCTGTGCC
The DNA here is from genome assembly GCA_024138005.1 of Lumnitzera racemosa. Lineage (NCBI taxonomy): Eukaryota > Viridiplantae > Streptophyta > Magnoliopsida > Myrtales > Combretaceae > Lumnitzera > Lumnitzera racemosa. Next base: position 54,171 of record JAMXBC010000053.1, read on the forward strand.
GTGGCGCTCAGAGGGTTCTGGCACTGACCATGGCGCCGCTCGTGTGTGTTGGGCTGTCTCTCGCGGTGCAGCGGCGGCGACGGCAGCGGCAGCGATGAAGCTCTCGAAGAAGAAAACAAGTAAAGAGGCGAGAGCTCGACAAGACGGTACTGCAGAGGGTGAACCACGATCTACTGTCGAGAGTGTCTGCGCGTCCCGGCTGCTGCCTTCGTATGGGGGAAGCTTACTCGTAGTTGCCAGCCTTGCCCGCAGCACGTCAAAAAGTGCCATGATAGCTGCGACGATGGTGCTCGTGGTCTATGGCTGCTCCTTCGCTTCTCCCCAGTGCAGCATCGCCTTGGTAGAGTCATCTCGATTCTTTGCGAGATCGCAGGTAGATGACTGCGGCGGGAGTGCAGCGCAGGAGAGCGCGGTGACGCGACACTGACTGGAGTTGTGCTGGCGAGAGCCGCTCGGATGAGACTGCTGCGATGCTCGCGACGAAGCAGCGTCAACGCGGAAGGACCGGACGAGGCGCGCGGTTGACTGACGTTGAACTCGTTCGCATCCTACGGTAGCAGCGTATGCAGCGCGCGGGGAGTCAGGCATGCGCGCAGATTTTAGTTGGCGTTGAGCAAGATTAGACAAGCGTTTTCTAGAATGTAGAGAGAGGCTGGAGCGCAGATCCTGGGGTATGCAAGGCTGGCGGGCCGTCCTGCAGGCACAGAGGCGACCACGGCGACGTCGCACGCGGCTGAACGCAAGCACGACGCTGCGAGATGGGCCTCGACCGGAGAGAAAGGCGCGGCAGGCGTCGGGAGCCTCTTGCATGACACGCGCGCACGCGCGCTCAAAGGGGCAGATTAGACTCTGCGGCCCGCCGCCGGAAACCACGGGCTGCGCCGGCGGGTGACGGCGGACAGAGAGGCAGACAGCGAGGCAGACGACTGGTCCGGTCGCAGTGCGGACCATAATTGCGCCGCTGACACTGCCGACTCGGAGTGATGCGCGCTGGGCCCCGAGCGGCACGAGCGCCAGCAACGCAGCGACGCCAGCAGATGGCTGCGAGCGCCAGCAGATAGCTGCAGATGCGACGAGGTGATTGCGCCGCAGAGCCAGAGGACGACGTTCTCTCTGCGTACTCGAGCGCTGCGGCCGTCAAGCGGCCACGGTGCCACCTTGTCGCACGGTCATCTGAACGGCTCGCCGCCCTGCCGCCGAGCCGCGCCTTGCATGCACGCACGTACGCATGCATGCACGCACGCACGCGCGCACGGTGAGCGATTGGCAACGTCAAGGGATGGCGGCGGAGGACCGTGGAAGAGGCGGATGATGTTTAAACAAATTCCTTTGCCACAGCGACCCAGCATTCCGATCGACAGACCCGGTACTCTGGCGGCGCTGGTCGCGTTGCTCAGTCAAGCACATTGAGGATCCGCATCCGGGGCTGCTGCGACTGAGGCCCGGCAGGCAACACTGTTTAGCCGAGGATGATCCCAGGCTGGACGTTCACTGTCGGCTGCGGATGCTGGGTGCAGCCTTGTGGTTCAGCCGCGGCAGACACCGCTGCAGGCCGTTTCCAAGAGGAAGAACATGAGCTCGCGAGACGGTTGGCGTACCGCAAGGCCCCGACCGATGACGACGGACGACTGACTGACTGACTACGAGCTGCCACCCTAGCGTGAACTGCTCGGAACCGCGACCACGGAAAGGAAAAGGGGTAATCCGGCGGTCGAAACGGCGGGCACAGCCGCGCGTCGCAGCTGTGCCACACGCGCACACACCGAGGAGAGGCAGACGGGGCCGTCGTCATGGACCCCCCTATCCCGTCACGATCCAGCAACAGAAACCAGACGGAGAGGCGATGGCCGAAAACGGGCGGCGCGTTGCTCTTGTGGCACGCCGCCGCTTTCGGAGGCAACAGGACCTAAGGCCTGCCAGTTTTGCCTGCGACCTTCCGCTTCGGTCGGCGACAAAGATCGTGCGGGCGGGCGGATGACGACAGGCAAGCGCGCGCGCGCGCGCATGCAGGCCCACGCGCAGCCCACGAGCAGGATGGAGACGGCCACGACGGCACTTCCGCAAACGCGCGTGGGCCTGGCGGGCGACGGTGATGGGGGGATGCACAGTAGCCAGGCGGGTTTGGCGGGGCGTGCGCGGCGCTTGTTTGAAGTGTTTTGCTCAGCCCCCAGGGGGCTACCGTCCGAAGGGGATCGCGCGCGGGGCCCAAAAGCCACCGGCAAGGCGAACGCCCCCTCTTCCCCTTGTCGCTCGCCATCGCGCTTTTTGGCGCCCCGGCCTCTCCGGTCTGACCTTTGACCCGCCTCCCCCTACCGGACTTCATGCCATCACTCGCGCGCTCCCTGTGGGTTTTGCCCCCTCGCGCGAAAAAAAGCCCTTCCCCCCCCCCCCTCGGGCCCTCCCCCGATTTAATGAGGGAGTGGGTTTTTCTGGGTTTGTCTGCCGTTCCCGATCACTATCGTAGGCAAACCCCGCCGCACCGGCCCGGGAACGGTCTTTCCCCCGTTTCCCCTCCCCAAATGCTCGCTTCGTCCCGGCCCCCAAACCGATTTTTCTTGACGGGCCTGGGGCTGGGTTGCCGGGCCCCCCGCAGCCTGCCTGGCCGCGCAAGTGCAGCACCTCTCACCCGGACATCGTCGCGACCCCTGGCCTTGTGCGGCTGACCTCTTCTCTCTCCACGCGTGCAGCGCCCGGCTTGCTGTGCGGCCCCCAGCGACGGCCCCAAACATTGCTCTGAATGAGATCCCGCTGGCCGTCCCGCCTTGTGCTTTTTTTTTTCCCCCCCCCCCTTCCCGCCCCGAAAAAAATGACGGGGACTGCATGAGTGCCCTCTGGCCCCCAGCCAATCACGGCGCCCCTCCGCCCTTCGACACGTCCCGAGGGACGCCCTCGACGACCCCCGGCCCTTTCACCCTCCCCATGGGCCCTTGCATTTTCTTTGTCGTGTAGCTCACCACCCACCCAACGTCGAGGCCCCGTCGGGGATCCGGGCGGGGCCCCGCGCCACGCCCCCGGGCCCTTCGGCACGCCGCCGGCCCCTTTCCCTTTCTGCGATGTCCGGGCCCGCACCGAGTTACGCCTTTCGCAAGCGGGGTCTAGGGTTTCCCCAGGCCTGGCACCCGACGCCTCCCCGGCGGGGTCCCTCGGGGGCGTGCACCAGTGCCCCCCTACGCTGCACGTCGACGCAACCCATCCGTTCTGCTCTGCCCTGCGCTGTCGCCCGGGCGCGCCCG